>RJWJ010001556.1:43967-126938 GCA_004363605.1 Indri indri | reverse complement strand
TTCTTGGATTAAAATTAAGCCCATTATCCAAAGTGAAGCACCACAAGAGCAGAAGAATGGGCTCCACTTGTACTCACCATCAAACTGGTTCTAACTGATCAACACTAAGTTGATCACATGGCAGAAATACTCTCTAGGGATTAGGGGGATGGGGGGGCAAATCAACAACTAAAGGACACGGGGAGCACTAAGTGGGGGGGGGGTGGGAAGGGCACGCCTTAAACCCGCACTTGGGTGAGGCAAAGGCATAAAGTGTAACTGTAGTGTTTGTACCCTCACAATACCCTGGAATAAAATAAAATAAAATAAAATAAAATAAAAAAAATAAATAAAAACCAAAAAAAAAAGAGTATCTTTCCTAAGGTTTCACAGTGTTTGTATTATTGATATTCAGATTGATAGAAGAGTAGGAGTTTTAAGTAGCAAAAATAGGAGAATGATTCTTTTTGCTGCCTTTTGAATTTGAAATCTTAAATGTTACTGCTTGTACTGATTTAGAAAAAATCACTGATGAGCCCCATGGCTTATGATGGTAGCCTACTGGATGCATACTGTTTCCTCTCGAGCATTTGTCAGTTGCCCCAGCGTTGATTTAGACAATATGGCCTTTAAGTTGAAGGGTTCTTGAGTAAATGAAAAAGATCAAAAGTTTCAAAAAAAATTAAATTTGCTCTTAATGAGAGTATCACATAAGAAAACTCTTTTGGTTAATGCTTTATAGAAATGTGGGATCTTTTCCATACCACCTAAAGGAGGTCATTCAAAGGCTGGTGAAAATAAACACATCTTGTGTGTTCTATATAAATGACAGAAAGAATAGCCAGCTTGCTTTGATCATAGACTGTCAACCTCTGCTTGACCTTGTGCATTATTAACCCAAATGGGCACTGTGGTTTAGCCATACTGATAGTGGACAGACAAGAGTCACTCCTTTGTACCGCCTTTGCCTGTAAGAACAAATGGTAATGTTGAAGGGATGGCTTAGATGTGTGGGTGAAATTACTTAAAAGAATAATTGAAAATAAAGGGAGAACTGGATAAAGAAGAAAAATGTGTTTGAGATAGAGGATACCTGCTTTCTATAACATTTTTATCTATATGAAAGCTCCTTAACATTCTGTTGAGCAAATATATAAATTATGGGATTGCCATTCCTATTATGCAAATATTTTTTGTTTTATGTAGATTTATCTTTCAGTTCTTTTTCTTCATACATTGAAGGTGGAGAGGTACCACAATATTATTTCAACTTAAATTTGTAAAGGAAATTGCCTTCAAAAAAGCTGTCTTAAGAACAGAGAGGTGCTTTTCCTTTCATTTAGTATTATCCAGTTTAAAAGAAAATAAAAAACTCCACTGATTTATTGTTAACTAGATTCACTAGTAATCAGGGTTTTTTTAAACTAAAAATTTTTTAGTTAATTTTTAATTTAAAAAAATTTGGCATTGGAAGCTAAAAATCACACTGGATTTTGGCTTGGCCTTTTTAGGGAAACAAGTTAGATTATGTAAATTATTTGAGTTACACTTTTTAAAATACTGTACATTGAGTTTTTGTTAAACTTAGATATTTTAATTTTCCTAGTTGTATGAAATACCTTTAGTTTAGTATTAGTTTTATGGTTTAAAGTGGCAGTAGCAGATACAGTGAATCACTGGATGCTTTTACTAATCATGTGATTGTTTCAGCTATCCTTGCCTACCAAAATTTTTCCTTTTATGTGGAAAGTTAGTTCAAAATATTGGACTATTCGAGTTAATATATATTATTGATCAGGTGTTGTGTAATAAGATTTTTTTTTCTCTAAAAGGTGCTATGCTTAATATGAATTTACATTTTCCTACCATTTCTCATCTACTTCCATATTTAGATACCATCTATATGCTGATTACTACCAAATCTTTGTTTCTGACCTCAGTTTGTCCTTCCAACCTCCAGACTTGTATTCCCACTGCTTCCTGGACTTCTCCATTTGGATGACCTGTGGACACCTCAGGTCATCATGTCAGAGCCACCTCCTTATCTACCTCACCTTTTCCCCAGCTAGTGTTTACATTAGCATTGCCTATCTTGTTTGGTTGCAGTAATCTGAAAATTGCATGTATTAATAATTTCTTAGTGTAGCAAGGTATTTTTTTATTTGTTCCATGTCTACCTATCCTACCTCTTTTCTTGCCGCTCCCCCATAGAATTTTACTTGCCACTTCATTATAAAATTTTCCAAGCACATAATATGTTTGCATGTGTTCTTCCTTCTTCTTGGAATATCCTCTCCCTTTCACCCAAATGTGTGTATGTGCGTGTGGGCACTCATACCCACCAACCCCATGTTGATCCTGCCTGGCTGAAATATTAATAGTTCATCTTTGGAACTCATGTCAAAGGTAATGTCATCTGTGAGGCCATTTCCCTTCTAACGCTCCCCTCTTACCTCCAAGGTCCACAGAGGTAATCGTCCTCTGTTTTGTGCTACTTCTTTATCCCATACAAACATCTGTTGTTGCATATTACATTTTATTATTTGTTTATGTATTTGGCTCCCTACTAGATTGTGAGTTTTGAGGTCATGGTATTGACCTTAGGAAAATTCTTGACCCTCTGACTCTACTATGTAATGATTTTCCTTGTCCTGGGAAAGAGGTGCCATTAATAAACTACTACTGCTTGTCAGCTCTTCTAAGAATGGTCTCCAAGGATGCTGTGAGTCCCTGGACAGACACAGGCTATATATTTGCAAAAAGAGGAGAGAACATTCTAATTTTCAAATTTCTAATTTTAAATTTCTCATATTGTGTTAAAGGGCTCCCTTTTAAGAAATCATGTTGTTTTGCTTTTTATCTCCTCCTTATAGGAAGCTTGTGTTTGTCACTATTGGTCTATGGCTTCTTTTCTGAGGGGCGTAGTAAAAGGGGTAAGAATACTCCTTCATTCCTGGGGTGGTCACCGGTCATGCTGCGGAAGCTTGGCTGTGAATGGCAGGATCTTGTTCTCCTCACTAACCTAAATGGGCTGGGCCAGCTTCAGGACCCTGGCCACTGGATTAACTGAAGCATCTAATTTGAGTTGGGGGGCAGGAAAGGTGGATAAAAACCTGATAGTGTTTGGCCCACAGTTATAATGATTGAGTACATGTTTATATAATTAGGTTGAACTGATTCTTCCCCTTTTTTTGGGAAAAAAGTTTGATATCGTCATTGCTTCAAGTCATTGTTCATATATTATGTTAAGTATATTATAAATTATGTAAGTAATATAACTATTAAATATATTAATATCCAAACTCTTGTCTTACATGTGAGTATCAAATTGTCCAGTTTTGATCAATGAGCAGAAAACACCAGATAACCACCAAAATTAGAGGAAAAAATCAACCGGCTGTTTGGGGGGAGAAGTAGAAGTGTTGGGAAGGTTAACTAGATATACGACTTTGTGAGAGGAGTGAAACATCTCTAAGGACAATGTCATCTTTCCTCTTTATTGAGGTATCCTTGCTCTCTGAAACAGTGCTGGGTAAATAGTTAGCATTGACCTATTCACTGAATTGAATTGAAAGCTAATTTGAGGAAGGCCAAATTTCCCTGGATAAATTGTTTATGGCTTAGATCTTCTTATCCACCATATGTGAATTTGTTTTATTCAAGTCTCATGTCACAGTTCTGTTTAGTCTGTTGTTGCTGGGACTTTTCCCCCCATGAGCTAGTTTGGAGATAATAGAATTGGAGGAACAAGCTTTCTGGAAACATAGATGATGAGTTTTTTGTTGATTGCTAAAGTGAGGGGTGAGAGTTATGTTCAGAGTAGATTTTCCTATAACAGGCTCTAAGTTGATTGTCTTCTAACCATGGAAGAATGTGGAGATAAATGAGAGGGAAGGCAGAAGATTACTGTGATGTGTTCTAGTGAGAAATTTGACTAGAAACAAAGGAGAAAGTATATTTTAGTGTTGAATTCCTGGCTGATTAAAAAAAAAAAAAACTGAAGGAATAAACTTGCAGTTAAAAGATTAGTAACTTAATTTGCAAATCAGGAACAGCAAAAGCAGTTCAGGGGTAGCAGGGCATTTTAAAATGCAAAACTGAGTTTTACAGTTATCTAAAATCTTTTTGAAGAATAGTATTTTGCATATTTCATGATTACTGTTACATCAACGGTTGCTTTGTTTTTGCCATTTTAAACAAGAGTGAGTGAAAGAGGTCAGTGTATTATGTACTGGCAACAGCTGGCTGATAGCATTGACTACTTACGTAATTGAATATATGTGTTGGCTGTTGTCCTAACAACTCTGTAGGTGGAGGCTCCAGAAAGCATGCAGAAACTTGCTTTAGCAGGATTAAAGGAGAAATCAACATGATCTAAGCCTGTTCTTTCAGCCAAGAGTGATGTCCTATTGTTTTGGTTTGAAAGACATTCTACTTATTCTTGGTGTGTGTGTGTTTATACAACAGCAGGCAAAAAAAGACGCTTGTTTTTTTCTTCCCTTATTGTGTGCTCTATGACAAACATAATCTTTCCTAACTTTTAGTAACTCAGTAGTGTTGTTTAAAACTGATAATAAATGAAATAAAAGAGAAACACATTTTCTTTAAATCCACAGGACATGCTACTAAAGTATTAAATACTAACTGTTTTTGTGCCTTACTTATGATTGCACTTAGGTTTAGGTGTTCTCTGGACCATGGTAGCGAAGTTACTTAGGTTTAAGATTATATTAAGGCATCGTTTTCTATGATTCTGGAAAATTGGACAGAGGAGGCAGTCAAGGAGAAATAAAATCCACAGGTTATATGCAACTCTGCTTTTAGCTAATGGATGTGGATGCAAATCCTGCGCAAAGTATACTGTATTTTCGTATTTTACTATTCTTATAGCTGTAAGGCTGAGGCTAGTTCCTGCTGTACCGTTGATGACAGGATGCTCCCTTTGGGTGGTAGAGTGTGTAGACACAATCCAGCACGGCTATGTATGGCTGCTCCATATTAATAACTGTACTTTAATAATCTCTTTATCTGCAGCCCTTTTCAAAATTCCTTAGGGGGAGCCACTGTATCTTTTATCTGTATCCCACTACCTAGTACAGTGGTTGACAATAATAGTTGAACAAACGAATCAACCAACTTATATGTTCACTGCATCTCTATATTTATTTTCCCAATCCCTTACACCCCCTTCGTCTGTCAGAACTAATGTCTTCATCTGTGGATTTTCATAGAAGTTTTTTAGTGTTTCTTTCTTTCTAAGTGTTAATTTCATCTGTCACAGAAAACTTAAAAATTAGAGGCTTAAATAAGATAGGACATGTGTTTTTTTTTTTTTTTTATACAATGCAAAGTCCACAGTTAGGAAGTTGCTGGCTTTGGTTTACCAGTTCAAGGGTATGAGGGTTGAAGTCTGTAGTTTTATTGGTCTTTGCCTTATGATGTCAAATGGTTGCTACTCTCCAGCCATCACATGTTGCTTTCCCAAAAGGAGGAAGTACCAAAGTGAGATGCCAGATGAGTCTATCCTTCCTTTAAAGGAGCTTTATGGGAAATCCACTCAAAACCCTGTGCTTGTGTCTCATTGTGTGGTCACATCACAGGACTACCGCTATTTGTAAGGGAGGCTGGGAAATACAGTGTTTTTTTTCATTTGTTTTATACCGTGCACATTGTTGCACTTAACAGAATTGGAGTTCTGTTAGTAAAGAAGAAAGGAGGAATGTTCATTGAGGGCTAAGTTGATGTTTCTTCTACAGGTGTAAACTTTGAGGCCAGATACACATTTTATTTCTCTTTGTCATTTATTAGTGCATTAGTGGAGGTCCTCAACATACTTGTGAACAAATGACCCTTCCTTCTCCTGTTACCTTTATTCAGAACATTTAAGACATAATATAGTTGACATTTGAAAACCTTTCCTCTTTTTGTTTACTCTGAGTGGTGTCTGATGAAGTCATAACTTAATACACAGGAGAACTTCATGGCTCAGATGTTACACACACAAATTTTTAAAAAATTGGGACTTCCACATATTTTCTACTAAGACCTGCAGTGACCATATTTGAAATGGAATCTATAAGGAAAGTAGGTTTGTCATTGTTTCTGAGATTCAGTTCTGTAACATAATAATTATAAACCTGGTTGACAAACTAGAAATTTTTAAAAGATTTTAGACAGAAAATAAAAGTAGAGTTTATAGTGATTATCACAGAGGGTCTTAACCAGTTGGAAAACAGATTGAACTAGAGTTAAATTCATTTTATAATTAAATGTTAGAAAATAGTATTTTGTATAATTCCAAAAAGTTTAAGTTACAGCCGAGAATAATGCTTCCCTTTACTAAGATCGAAATTTGTTTCAGATTTAACTTGAAGAAAATGGAGAGTTAGATGTAACCAGTGAAAATCTAACCAATGGGAAGAATCCTATAAAACTTACTATAGATTTTCTGTAGGTTGGTGCTATTGGATATTATCAGAGGGCAGTTAATGGTAATCAAATTCTCATCCTAGAATGCAACCTGAGCCTTCTGCAACAGTGTCTTTTTTGTTTTCCTGCAGAGATGTATTATTGAATCATTGTCCTGAACTGCTGGACACAGTTATGTTCTATTGGCATATTCTTCAGTGTTTTTCTTCTGATGTGTGTGTGTGTGTCTGTATTTCTATTTGCTTTTCTCAAAGTAGATGCATTAAGAAAGAACCGACAGAAGCACATGATAGAAACTGTTTTGGGAAAAATACAAATTAAAGTGGATGTCAAGAATCTCTTTAGCAATGTCTTTTAGAATTCACCAGTTCATCCTTTGTGCCAACCAATGATGTGCTTTCTAGCTCATAAATTTCTATTACAAGAAGAATCAAATAAGCAACTTTATGGTAAAACAAGAAAGTTTAATTTGGTGCTTTCCTTAAATGCCTGTCAATATTTTATGATAGTTACTGAAGAAAAAGACTTATTTTTCTTTAAATGAGAAAATTGAGTCAACATGTTTTATAGTATTTTGGTCATCCATGGTAGAAACATTGATTGATTTACTGTTTAAAAGGTTTTACCATTTTAATAAATAACAAAGGATTTGGTATCATTGATCAATTGAATTTAAAAAAAGATAATTTTAAAATATTGAGAATAGAACTGTGGATATTCATTGTGAAAGTTCTAAGAAACTTTTAAAAATTCTCTTTCTTTCTTTTAGGCTGTAAACTCTTTCTTATTTATCTTGTTATTTCAGGTAGTTGTATATAGAGAAATTTGAAATAAACCAAGTTGGTAATCAGTGGCTTCAGAGGTATACAGTATAATTAAGACTTTTAAAACTCAGAGTGATCCTGAGCAAATGGTGCCCCGAGTATATCTTTCTGATCCCCTATTGTCACACTGCCTAAATATCTTTGGACAACCGTTAGAGCCTTAAAGCGGGGTGGTAGAGGAGAACACAGATGCAGCTGAGACGCTGGATCTTGGGCAGAAGGTACACTGTATAGTTGGGGTGGGGGTGGGGGCCTTATCTGTATTCCTAGTGGTGATGGGGAAGAGAGGGTCAAAGACCAAGAATCTGGAGAGTCTCAGCTCTCCTGAAGACCTGGGGCAGTGTTCCTGAACCTCATCAGACTCAATGATCCTTTTATTTATTTATTTATTTTTGAGACAGAGTCTCACTCTGTTGCCCGGGCTAGAATGCCGTGGCATCAGCCTAGCTCACAGCAGCCTCAAACTCCTGGGCTCAAGTGATCCTGCTGCTTCAGCCTCCCGAGTAGCTGGGACTATAGGCATGCGCCACCACGCCCGGCTATCAATGATCCTTTTATATAACAAATGTTGTGCAATGTATCCTTTATTACTCTGAAGTGAAATTCATGAATTACAAATCAGCACAATGCTCTGAATGTAGTTAATATAAAGAAAAAATAAATAGAAAAAAATGATAATGTAATATACGTTTCAAAATAGAAACGTTCAGGCACAAATACACTGGAAGACTTAATGCAATGGCCCGTATGCGGGCGTACAGTGGAAGTGAGAGCAGCGAATGCAGCCTGCCATGTGTGTAGCTTTCACAGCTTCCACACCGAGAGCAGCGTTGCCCTAGTGATGTGTCTTTCCAGAATGGGTGACAAGTCTTGCTAAATTTCTTAATAAAACAAAGTATTTTCTTTCCTCCATTTTCACAGAAGTTGGATTCCTGAAACCATGCAAGAAACACATTACAGTAAGTTCTCACTTAACATTGGTGATAGGGTCTTGGAAGTTGAGACTTTAAGTGAAATGACATATGATGAAACCATTTTCTTCTCATCAGTATAATAACGAGATGACGTTGAACAAAATGATGTTATTTGAGGGGCTGTTGTACATCGTTTTGCTTAAAAGTGCAGTTTCTAAGAACCTTTGATGATGTTAAGTGAGGCCTTACTCTATGACGAAACGAATTTTACCATAGTCTAATTGATGTAAAGAAGAGTTAATCACCTGCAGCATATTTCTGGTCACAAAAACATCACCAAACTTCTAAGTAAAGACCAAAAAACTTCTGATATTAAACATTGAAATAAAGGTGAGCTATATATACATTTAAGAAAGATTAATAAAAACAAGTAAGGTAATTATTTACACGGTTACTCCAGTTCCGGCTCACAGGTGGCCTGATCCTCTCTGGCAGCTGAGGGAACAAGGTGGGAACTGACCCTGGGTAGGACGCTGTCCCATGGCAGGGCGCACTCACGTGCACACCCATGCTCAGTCAGACTGGGACATTTTAGACACACCAGTTCACCTAACGTTTACAGCTTTGGGAAACCAGAGTACCCAGAGAAAACCCATCCAGACGTGGGGAGAATGTGCGAACTCCACACAGGGGCCCTGGCTGGGAGTCAAGTTTTTTTCTCACCAAGATTATAATGAAATGATGTTATCCGTGGACCTGCCATATGTAAAATAGAGATAGGTTCTAATGAGATATTGTAAATATGTTTTTTACTTATGTGCATGTTATATGGGACATTCAGAACTCAAGAGAACACGTGGAATTCTTTGTACAACATAGATCTGTGCAGTGGAAGGCGTCTGTGACTTTAATGGCAATTGCCTCTTCCAGTGTCACAACCAAAACTATTTGATAGATTTAACCACCTACTGGTGAAAATTTCTATGTGGCCTGAAGCACCCAAAACAAGATAAAAAAATAACAGGAGAATATGGATATGAATAGACACGACATGATGTTTGTAAGTATAAATACTGTTAAAGAGCCCCTTAAAATAGACAACTTAGTTGAAAAATATCCAAAGGGTATGAACAAGCAATTTATGGAGGAGGAAGTGCAAATGACAAAATAAACATGGAAAGATTTTCATCCTTACCAGCGGTCAGGGAAATACAGATTAAAATGCGATACTGTGCTTTTTTTTTTTCTTTCACTAGATTTTTTTGTTTTTTGTTTTTTTTACCCCCAATAGGTATAGCACTCCTGAGAATGTGGGGAAATATTTACTCTGATACGTTGCTGGTGGGATTTTGGAGTTGCTGTAATCTTCTGGGGAAGTTACTTTTTGATAGGTATAGAAATTAAAAATTTATCTGCCCTTTGATTTAGCAGTCCTGAGGTTTATGACCCTTTCTTACAGATATTAAAACACCTGTCTGCAAGGATAGGAACATGACGCCATTTATTGCCTCATTGTTTATAATACAAAAAGTGTTACAACAAATCTCATACCTTCTTAGATATTCTCTCTGGGCACATAGTAATACATTTTATAGTAGCTAATAGTGGAATCTGCTTACATACATTTGCCCAGATGAGAAACAATTTGAGGGCTGATCTACTGTATTTCAAAGCATCATCTTTCTGATTTATTAGTGATAGGGATGACATTCCCTTTCATTGAACTCATTCAAAATACACAGAAATATGCCCTGATGACGTTTTTGAAGCGTCTGGATTCTATTTGTTGCTGTTTACAGGTTTAACTAGTTCTTTCTGTTAATTAAGATTTAACTGTGCCAGCCTCATCTTACCACTAGAATAGCAGGGATGCAATTTGCCTCATCTTTCCATTTTAGGGCTGGTCGGAAGAGACAGATTTCAGACATAGTAACTAACTGAACATTCTTCAACATAATAGATTTGGAACTTTTATCTAAAACAAATGTTTATGTTCTCTGGCCTCTGTGTTAAATATGTATGGTATGTCTCTTCTATTTGGTAGCAAATATTCATTGCATTTGATTTCAGTTTTCACTGCCCTTGAAAATATATACTTGTCCTGAATGACAGTCTTATAGGTTTTCCAAAGTAAATGATGTTTGCACTACATCTGGCCATTTTTATGTGACATGTAAAAATAGTCAGTATTCATTAATTAGATAAATGTTTGTTGAATGCCTACTATGTGTTACAGGCTTCGGTGAATCAAAGATTAATTTTTAAAGACATAGTCACTGCTCTAGGGAGATGGGTAGTAAGAAGGGCAGAATATCAGCCAAATAATTATTATACAGCAAATTAAGTCTGGTAAAACCACTCTGTGGACAGTGGTACCTGAATGAGTATGAATGTATTTTGTTTTTAAAAATCCTAGGTCTTATTCAAGTCTGTGCTCATGTTGTCTCCATGTATATATGATATTTTCATAACGACGAAAATTTCCAAAGAAACAAAAGGGTATGCAGTGGAAACTTCCTTACAGCTCTGACACTAGCCACCTTATGCCCTCTACCACAGAATACACAAGTCGAGTATGTAAATATCTTTCCTCCATTTCTCTTTTCTCTCTCCTTCCCTTTTTCTCTCTCCCTCCTCTCTGTTTTTTCCTCCCTCCCTTCCTCCAACTGCTTCTCTTGGGAATAATTCCATACAGGTATATAAAAAGTTTCCTCATTATTTTATTTATGGATTCATAGACTACTTTCTTCATTTTCTTATTTATGAATTCATAGTTATATGTATGAAATTTTATTTCACCAGTCACCTATTGATGTACGTTTAGTTTTTTTCTAATAATTGGCTGTATAAGTATTTATAAACATATTTTGACTAGAACTTGAGTTACTTATTTTACAGAGTATTTAAACAATTTTTAACTCGCATCTTGAAATAATATACTTACTGAAAATTTGCAAAATTAGTGCAAAGCCTTTCCATAGACCTTTCACCCAGCTTTCTCTAATGCTTAATATTTTACATAGTTGTAATGCAGTTATCAAACCAGGAAATTAATATTGATACAATACTGTTAACTATTATATGAACGTTATTCACATTTTGTCTTTTTACTGGTCCAGGATCCAATTTAGGATCCTACATTGCATTTAGTTGTCATGTCCCAGTATCCTTCAATTTGGGATACTTCCTTGGTCTGTCTTTGTCTTTTATGACCTTGACACTTCTGCAGAGTTCTCATCAGTTGTGTTACAGAACATTGCTCAGTTTGAGTGTGTCTGATGTTTCCTCATGATGAGATTCAGATGTTATGCATTTTATCAAGAATTCAGGAGTGATGGATGTTGTGCTATTCTCAGTGTGTCATGCCAAGGACATCCAGGATGTTGATGTATCTCTATACTAGCTAACTTTAACATCTAGCGACTAGGTGTTTGTTTAAGTTGGTAGCTGTCAGTTTTCTCCACTGTGAAGTTACTATCTTGGAATTTGGAATTAATAAGTATTTTGTGATTCTTTGGGACTGTGCAAATATCCTATTTCTTATTATGCTTTCACCATTATAATTTTGGCATCCATTGGTTAGTCTTGCCTACAATAATTAATACTGTGGTATTTATCAACTGATTTTTCTATTTCCATCATACCTTCTCCATTTATTAATTGGGATTTTACTATAAAGAAGAGCTATAGAATGAGAATGAGTCTCTTTTCCCCCATTTATTTATTTATTCAGTTATTTGTATCAATATAGCCTCATGGTTATTTATTTTGTGGGACATAATCCATAACTATCATTATATTATTTGCTCATATTGTTCTGGATTTGGCTAATGGAGGCTTCTTTAAGTTGATCTTGTATCTTTTTTTTCTTACTAGAGAGGATTTTATTGACCATCTTAACCATTTTTAAGTGTATAGTTCAGTGTTAAGTCCTTTCACAGTGTTGTGCAGTGTCCCTGTATCCTTTTAACATGCCTCTGTCATTTGAGCACTTCCTTAGTTTCTGGCACTGTAAGGTAGTCCAGGGTCATCTCGTACTTTCCTTGATTCAAGTCCCGGATTGAGCCATTTCTCCAAGGAGCCCTGGTTTCTTTCATCGTTGAATGGCGTAAAGGAACCAGGATCTGGGCACTAGGGATGCTCATTGCTACTGGGATGTCACTGCTTCTGGGTCCTCCTAGTGGGCAGAATGTATGGGCAGATGTATGTATGTACACAAACATCTGTGTCTATTTCTATATATCTGCATATGTATGAAAAAATGTGAGGTCATACTATTCACTTTGATTCTATTTCAGCTGCGTAGGATTCATTCTAGCAATCTCTCTTTTCTTATATGTGTTCTCTAACAATGAAAAACAAGTCTCATATTCTAAAATATATTTACATTATTTGTTCAGTCCTATTAATCATATACAGGGGCTTCAGAATTACTAACCCATCCCCGTGTGAAAAAGAAATTTTACTAATAGGAATATAGTATCTATGTTCAGTTCCTTTTGTCAAGTTACCTAGGTTCTTGCCTTTGCCACCCTAATCAATGTGGTTCTATTATTGATTTGTAATACAATTAGGTTTCTTTGTTGCTACTTTTATTCTATTATGGATTCTGTTCACTTCCTGGTTGGTTTTAATTTTTTAAGTATGTGAAATAATAGCATGGTTCTCAAAGTCAGAACTATATTAGATGGTTTACTTAGAGAAGGTGCACAGCCCACTCATCCTTTTTATTACTATAATCCCATTACTTCATTCTTTCCAGCCTGAGTCCACCTGTCTCCCGTTAGCTTCTCACTTCTGTTTCCTTTTAGGGGGGCTGGGTTAGAGGTACAAACAAGCAGAAGTAAAGTGGTGATTTTTCTATTTTGATCATGCTTTCTACATTTGTTAGCTGGAATTTTACTATAAGGAATAATGGTCTCTTATCCTCCATTTATTTATTCAATTATTTATTTTTATCAGTATAAACTTATGGTCCTAGTTATTTATTTTGTGGGTCATAATCCCACCAAATAAATACACAGAATTCTGTGTATGGAATCCATGTAAGCTTTTAAAATTTCCCTTTAATTTTTACTTAAATGACAGTGTACTATAGATATTCTTTTCTTCTTTACCTTTTGTATAATATAACCTGGGAACCCTGTGTCAGTTTATAGAAGTCTTTCTAATTCTTTCTTACGGCTGCATAGTACTCCAGTTAGTGGAAGTATAGTGGATTATTCAACTGTTGATACTGTCCTGCATGTGGGCATCTAGGTTGTTTCCAATATTTTGCAATAACAAACTGCTGCAATGAGTGAACTTTTACATATGTATTTTTGTAGTTTCGGAGGTATATCTTCAGGATAAATTTCTAGAGTAGAGATTACTGGATTGAAAGGTAAGTACATTTATAGATATTGCCACGTTACTCTCCAAAAGGGTTGTAAAAATTTGTACTTTCACCAGCAATGTTTGAAAACCATGTGTTTACCTACAGCCTCTCAGATGGAATGTTATTGTCATCCTTTGTAATTTTCCCCATTCAGTAGGGGAGAAATAGTATCTCAGGGTTTTAATGTTCATTTCTCTAATCGTGAGTGAGTTTGAACACTTTTTATATGTTTGGCTGTTTATATATACTTTTGTTATTCGTGCCTTTTTCTTATTGTTTTTGTATTGTCTCTCAATTTGTGTGAGTTTGTACATTTGTCTGTGATATATGTCACAAGGATGTTCTCCCAGTTTGTCAGCCGTCCTTTGACTTCGCTTATGGTGGGTTTTTTTTAACATATAAACTATTTTTTTGTTAAATTTATGAACCTTTTTTCTAGTTCTCTTGGATTTGGACTTATGGCTATGTCATAGGCTTTCTGTAAACTGAGGCTAACGAGAAGTTCACTCATGTTTTCTTCTAGCATTTGTCACTTACATGGTTTTATTTTTTTACATTTACATACCTTATTCTTACATAGAGTGGGAAGTATGATCTACCTTTATCTTTGTTTAAATAGCAACCCAATTATTCTGTTTTTTAGAGACAGTGTCTCCCTGTGTTTTCCCAGCTGGAGTGCAGTGGTTATTCGTAGGTGCAATCATATAGCACACTGCAGCCCCAAATTCCTGGGCTCAAGCAATCTTCTGCCTCAGCCTCCTGAGTAGTTGGGCCTACAGGCATAAGCCACTGTGTTGAGTTAATTTTTATCACTCATTTTTTTTCTGGATATTTTTAGTGTATTCTCATTTCATTACAAATAAAGTTTTAATTCTTTTAAAAAAATAATTCTTTTTCTTCTAATTTATTTCTTTTGTCTAATTGCATTGGCAAATACAGTGTTGAGTAGTAGTGGAGATAGTGGATAATAATCTTGCCTTGTTACTTGTCCCAGTGGAATTGACTTTAGTGTGTCCCTACTAGGTAAGATACTGGCTTTTGGACTATATATGTTTTCTCATGTTAAGAAACCATCCATAAATTTCTATTTTCTTAGAGTTTTTTAAATTGATGTAATACTTGTACCTATTTATGGGGTACATGTGATATTTTGATACATGCGTACAACATGTAATGATCAAATCAGGATAACCGGGATATCCATCACCTCAAATATTTATCATTTCCTTATGTTGGGAATACTCAAAATCCTCCCCTCTGGCTATTTTGAAATACGCAATAAGTTATTCTTAATTGTCATCCTACTGTGCTGTAGAACACTAGAACTTATTCCTCCTGTCTAATTAATTTTGTACCCAATAACCAACCTCTTCCTATACCCCCCTCCTCCCTATCCTTCCCAGCTTCTGGTAACTAGTATTGTATTCTCTGCTTCCATGAGATCAACTTATTTGTCTCCCACATGTGAGTGAGAACATGCAATATTTGTCTTTCTGTGCCTGGCTTTTTTCACTTAGCATAATGTCCTTCTGACTCATCCATGTTGCTGCAAATGACAAGATTTCATTTTAATGACTGTGTAATATTCATTTGTGTATATATTCCACATTTTATTTATCCATTGATTTGTTGATCAACATTTGGGTTGATTCCAAATCTTGGCTATTGTGCAATAAACATGGGAAGTACAGATGATATTTCAACATACTGAATTTCTGTCCTTTGGATATATACCTAGTAGTGGGATTGCTGGGTCATATGATATTTGTATTTTTAGTTTTGGAGGATCTCCATAGTGTTTTCCATAATGGCTGTACTAATTTATATCCCCACCAACAGTGTATAAGAGTTTCCCTTTCTCTGCATCCTTGCCAATGTCTGTTACAATATTTTTTGTCTTTTTGATAATAGCCATTTTAAACTGGAGTGAGGCAGTTTGCATTTTCCTGATAATTAATGATGTTAAGCATTTTTTCATATACCTGTTGGCCATTTGCATATCCTCTTTTGAGAAGTGTCTATTGAAATAATTTGCACATATTTTCATTGGATTATTTGTTCTTTTGCTGTTGAGTTATTTGAATTTCTTATATATTCTGGAAATGAATTTCTTGTTGGATAGATATTTTGCAAATATTTTCTCCCATTCTGTAGGTTGTCTTTTCGTTCTGTTGATTGCTTCCTTTGCTGTGCAGAAAGTTTTTAGTTTGATATAATCCCATTTGTCTATTCTTGCTTTTGTTTTCTGTTCTTCTGAGGTATTACTCAAAAAATCTTTGCCCGGACCAATGTCTGAGGCATTTTCCCAATTTTTTTTCCTAGTCTTTTTGTAGTTTTGGGTTTGTTATATGTTGATTTTGTATCCTGCAACTTTACTGAATTCGTTTATCCATTCTAACAGTTTTTTGGTGGAGTCTTTAGGTTTTTAAAAAGTCAGATCATGTCATCTCCAATGAGGACAATCTGACTTCCTCCTTTCCAGTTTGGATTCCCCTCATTTCTTTCTCTTGCCTAATTACTCTGGCTAGGACGACTTCTTAGCGTTTTATCAGATATGGGTGGTGAGCTTTGCTGAAAGCATTCCAGAAGACGATGGAATGATTTTTCCCCCTTAGATCTATTAATATGTTGTATGATATTAGATTTCCTAGTATTGAGCCAACCTTGCATTTCTGGAATGAATTCCACATGTTTTTTTCTTATTGTTGCATTGAATTCTCTTTGCAAAAATAATAAAATATTAGCTTTGATATCTATGAGTGATATTGCTCTGTAGTGTTTTTTTTTGGAATGTCTTTATTTTGAATATCAATATTATACTTGCTTCATAAAAAGAATTAGGACATTTTTCTTCATTTTCATCACTCTGGAACAGTTTATGGATCATTGGAACTCTTTTAATTTTGGAGACTGTAGAATTTCCCCAGAGAACTTATCTGGGCCTTTTGCTTTTTTGTGTGATGGTTCCTAAATAAATTTCTCTGTATCTTCTTTTGAAATTGGTCTGTTTAAGCTTTTTATCTCTAATGGGGGCAATTTTGGTAATCTGTTTTTGTGTAAGAAATTATCCATATCATGTTGGTTTTAAAATTTACAATCATGTAGCACATAGCGACGTTTCAGTCGATGATGGACTGCATATGTGGTGGTGGTCCCTTGAGATTATAATTGAGCTGGAAAATTCTTACTGCCTAGTGACATCATAGCCACTGTAACATTGTAGTACAATGCATTACCCGTGTGTTTGTGGTGACGCTGGTATAAAGAAACCTAACGCACTGCCAGTTGTATAAAAGTATAACACATACAATTATGTATAATGCATAATATTTGATAATGGTAATAAATGACTATTTTACTGGTTTATATACTTACTATACTATTACCATTATTTTAGAGTGTATTCTTTCTACTTATAAAAAACATTAACTATAAAACAGCCTCCGGCAGGTCCTTCAAGAAGCAGAAGAAGGCATCATTGTCATAGGAAATGACAGCTTCATTTATGTTATTGTCCCTGAAGACCTTCTAGTGGGACAAGATGTGGAGGTGGAAGACAGTGATACTGATGATCCTGACCTTGTGAAGGCCAAGACTAATGTGTGTGTTTGTGTCTTAGTTCTTAACAAAAAGTTTAAAAGGTAAATACAGTTTTTTAAAATAGAAAAAAGCTTATAGAATAGGGATATAAAGAGAAAATTTTTTGTATGGCTGTAGAGTATGTTTGTGTTTCAAGGTAATTTTCATTACAAAAGAGTCAGAAAGTTAAAAAATTAAAATATTTATAACATAAAAAAGTTACAGTAAGCTAAGTTTAATTTATTATTGAAGAAAACAATTTTTAAGGAAATTTAGTGTAGCCTAAGTGTACAGTGTTGATAAAGTGTACAGTCAAGCCCTAGGCCGTCACCCTCACTCACCACTCG
The DNA here is from genome assembly GCA_004363605.1 of Indri indri. Taxonomy (NCBI): domain Eukaryota; kingdom Metazoa; phylum Chordata; class Mammalia; order Primates; family Indriidae; genus Indri; species Indri indri. The sequence continues at coordinate 109,489 of RJWJ010001556.1, read as the reverse complement.
CTCACTGACTCAGAGCAGTTTCCAGTCTGGTAAGCTCCATTCATCGTAAGTGCCCTGTACGGGTGTACAATTAAAAAAAACTTTTATACTGTGTTTTTACTGTGCCTTTTGTATATTTAGGTATGTTTAGATACATAAATGCTTACCATTGTTTATAGTTGTCTATAACATTCAGTATAGTCACATTGCTGTACAGGTTTGTAGCCTAGGAGCAATAGGCTATACCATTTAGACTAGGTCAGTAGTGGGCTATATCATATAGGTTTGTGTAGAAGTTTGAGGGATGAAATTACCTAATGATGCATTCCTCAGAGTATATCCTAATTAAGTGACACATAGCTGTATTTGCACAGAAGTCTGCCAAAGTGATGATCTCTTATGACTTTAAAACAGTTTCTTCTGTTTTTTTCTGATTATTTTTTGCTTGTTATTTTTATTTGGTATATTTGGGTTTTTGTTTACTTTGTTCTTTTCATTTTTGAGCTAATTATTTAATTCAGTGTTTATTCTTTTGTTTTTGCTGATGAGTTTTTAGTAATGTGAATTTTCCTCTGCTCACGGTTTTAAATCCTGGAGATTCTAATGTATAGTGTGCTCAGTATCACTGTTCTTTAGAAATTTTCTAATTTTAGTTTATATTTCCTCTTTCTCCCAAGAGTTGTTCAAAGTAAAATTGTTTTTCATTTCTAATTTTATTTCAGTGTGGACAGTGTTATTTTTAATTTTTCTACTTTCTTAAGAGCTTCCTGATATACTTTCTTAGTGGATTATTAGTCATTAATTTTGTGATTGTTCAATGGGTGCTAGAGAAGAAGGTGTATTCTTTACTATTGGGTGATAACATTCAATATAGAGACATAAGATCTCCCTTATTGGTTCTGTTTAAATCTTCTATCTACTGTTTTTTTTTTTGGCTTGGTTTGTCTTGCATGGAGAGTGTATAGGTCTGTTATTTTTATTGGATTTCTTTCCTCCTTTTTTTGTTTTTTGTGGTGATGGAGTCTCACTATATTGCCCAGGCTGGTCATGAACTCCTGGCCTCAAGCAGTCTTCTCACCTGGGTCTCCCAAAGTGCTGGGATTACAGGTGTGATACACCATTCCTGGCATAGTGCATTTCTTTTTGCGTCTTCAGCTTTGTTTCATAAGGGTGGCTCCTGTGTTATTAGGTGCATAGATATTTATGATATAAATGTTATAGTTTTGTTGTCAGTTGTGCCTTTAAAGTGCTCTTCTTTTCACGTTTAATTCATTTTGGCTTGAGTTCTACTTTGCTCTTTTTTATATGTTATCTCCTTAATTTTAGTCATTCTGAATTACGTACCTTTAAGTGAGTCTCTTCTATATAGACTAGAGTTGAGTCTTGCTTTGTGAACTAAATTTAAAATCTTTTTCTTTTAATAGGTGAGTTAAGCTTCTGTAGATTTATGGTAAGTCCTCACTTAATGTCCTGATTAGGTTTTTAGAAACTGCAACTTTAAGCCAAATGCCATACTATATGCCCTGGGAACTTAACTCATGTTTATGTCAATTAGCTTATGGTATAAAAATTGGTTTCTGTATACAGTATGTTGTTTCGCTTAAAGTTGCAGCCTCTAAGAACCTATCAGCGACATTAAATGAGGACTTGTAGTCATATGACTTCACTGTTTGGTCTCAACTCTGTTGTAATATTTTATAATTATGTATATTTTTATTTACTATGTTTCTCTATGATGAGTTTTTTTCTTTAAATTAATAAAATGTTATTTAGGAAGTTTTATATTTCTAGTTTGCCTTTTTATTTATAACTTTTAAATGTCTGTAGTCCCATTGCCTGTTTAACCATTTTGCCATCTATTGGTCAGTGTTCAATAACATCCTTTTATTACTGATTTACGCCAACCAATGAACGTAATTTACTTTCTCATTTCCTCCTCCCTTCTCTTTACATTTTTACGTTATTTCTACTTTGTTACAACATATAGAATTTGTACATTTATCTAATTTTTCTCACTTTGGTTTTGTGCGTTGTTACAATAGGGAGCATTTGTACACTAATCTTTGCCTTTTGAAGATTAATATCCTCACCTTTATTTTAGTCTTAAATCTATAGTTATATGTATGAATGAGCTCATCATTTCTCCTTTTGTTGAAATTTTCCCTGTCATCTGCTGGTTGTATGAAGCTCATCCTGTGGTAGATTCTTTAGGAAGTGATCATGGATCTTACATGTTTAAAACTTTTCACATAGTCTTGAAACTTGAAGGACAGCTTGCTTATATATAAAATTCATTATTCTTTCTTTCTTTGAATTTCTGAAAAATGATTCTCAGTTGTTGCCTTGCATTGTATTTTGTTTTAGACAGCTCTGATGCCAATTGAATTTGTCTTTGTTTATTATTTTCTCTCTTTTGCCTACAGCCTTTGGGCATTTTTACTTTACTTTTGAAGCCTAAATGTTACTAGGGTATGTCTTGGAGTTGATCTGGGTAAGTTCTCCCAGATATTAGTTAACACTTTAAGTATTTAGATTCAGGTTTTCTTTTCTTTTTAGGAAGTTTTCTTGGATTATAGTTTTAAATATTGGTTCTATTTGTTTTTATTTGTTTCTTTGACATAAGGACATACAGAGGGGTACAGTGGGCATTGGAGATCAAAAGTGAGGAGTAAGGGAAGAAAAGCTACCTGTTGGGTGCAATGTTGATTATTTGGGTGACGGGTACACTAAAAACCCAGACATCACCAGTATACAATTTGTCAGTGTAACCAAAAACCACTTGCACCTCTGAATCTATAGAAATATAAATTTAACAAAGTTTTCTAGTGGGACTACTCTTGTATGAATGTTATTGATTCTTTATTGTTTTATAATTCTACCACTTTTTCTGTTCGTTTGTTTGTTTACTTCTTTCTTTATCTCATTTTTATTACCTTGGTTGGTTGTTCAATACTCCCTATTGACTTTTTATTAGAGTTTTAGAATGGAACTTTATTTTTAAATGGGATTTTTTTTGTGTGGTCCCAGTTTAAAGGTTTTCTTGAAGGTAGAAGTCCAAGTATACATCTTGAATGAATTCTAGAATATTTATTCATAGTCATTAAGAGAAACATTGCAGACAGAGCAGAAAATGCTTTAACAAAAGTCTTTTTTCATTGTATTCGTTGTCATTCCTACTGCTACCATTCTTGTCCCAGCCCTCTTCAGGTAAGACTTAGATTATTACTAGGAATGAAGGTGATATGTGGGTAGTATTTTGTTTTATTTGAAACTAACTGACAGAGGATTCTTATAATTAGTAGTGGTGGAAAGAATAAATTAAAGAAACAATTTTTCTATTAGTAATTTGACTTTGTGGATATGAGGTAAAGTGAATGGCATTGTTATCCATGGCACGAGCCACCTCATAGTTCAGACTGCTTCGTGAGTAGATCCTTTTGGCCATTTATTCAGCAAATATTACCAGTCATCTCTTATGTGTTGGACACTGTACTAGTTACTAGGGGCATGGTCCCTGTCTTCAACTATAAATATGCCTCTTTAAAGGAGATCTTTAAATCTAGTTCTACTCTGTTTTGAATGGCTTTAAAGAAAGGTTCAGGTATAATTAAATTGTATAGTTCCTGAAAGATTAATAAATATTGCTATTTATTTTTACTGGAGGAACGTATCTTTTAGAATACAATGATATCATCAATTATGTTAATTTTTTAAAAACTTATTTTGTAGTAATTACAGACTCCTAAGTATTGGAAGTTTTTAAAGGTACACCTTTATATTCAAAATTAGTTTTCTTACAAATATGTACCAAACTAATTGAAGAATTTCCTAACAGTAAAGCACTTTTAGCAGTGTTTGATTTCTTACATTCATTGCTTAAGCCACTACTATTCTAGAGCTGGTCCTTTTTAAGGATGGTTAAAACTAGGGCAGGTTGTCACTTATCTAGAATTGTTCTTTCTATAAGCAAGTCTTTATTAATGCTAAATATTATCCCCCCTCTGTCTACATCTTTGATTCTATTGAAGGCACTTCATTTTTATTGAATGAAAATCTTTGCTTTCTACCTGTAACTTTATAGAGAAACCTGGCACGATAGGGCACTTCTGGATCCAATCCTGAGCCTTGGTAAACACTGAAAAATACTATCTAACAATGATGGTTCTGTTCAGAAAGGTGAGTCTATTTTTGTAGCAGGGCAAAAGTTAAACCTGTATTTCTTGTTTGCTAGCCCACAAGAAGGCATCTTGTTTTATTATCAAAGTTTTCTCACATCAGCATGTGATGTCAAGAAGAGGAAAATAACAATTTTTTTTAATTTTTTTTATTTCAGTATTTTACGGGGGTACAGATGTTTAGGTTATGTCTGTTGCCCTTGCCCCAGCCCCGCAAGTCTGAGTTTCAAGCGAGTCCATCCCTCGGATGGTGTGCATTGCACTCTTTGTGTATGCATATACCCGTCCCCTCTTCCCCTCTCCCCCCGCTGCCCGACATCCAATCGATGTTATTCTTATATGTACACTTATGTGTGGTTCAGTTAATACCAATTTGATGGTGAGCACATGTGGTGCTTGTTTTTCCATTCTTGGGATACTTCACTTAGTAGAATGCGTTGCTCTATCTGGGAGTATACAGAGGTGCTATATCACCATTGTTTCTTAAAGCTGAATAGTACTCCATGGTATACATATACCACATTTTATTAATCCACTCATGTATTGATGGACACTTGGGTTGTTTCCACATCTTTGCAATTGTGAATTGTGCTGCTATAAACATGTGGGTGCAGGTGTCTTTCTTATAGAGTATCATTTGTTCTTCTGGGTAGATGCCCAGTAATGGGATTGCTGGAGAAAATAACAATTTTTGACACCAAAGATGCTAAAGTGTTTGATGCCTTAAATGAAAATCAGTACTTATGAACAATGAAAAAACAGGTTAGGAAGGATACGCTGTTTCTGTTTTGTTTGTTGTGTTACATCAGTTAGAAATATTTAGCTTAAGCCTCTTCCCTGTTGGTCCACCTTACCTCAATTGTTTCATTGTTTTGAATGTATTCACGGTTCTTTTAAAAGATGGCCTCTCTAAGTAGATGAATCCTTATAAAGAACATTATAGAAAGTTGTTGTAACAACTCCTATGTGTAATCTGGAGTCTAAAATGTTCCTGTGCAGCAACAATCCTTTGCATGCTTGACCTTTGGGGAATCCAGTTCTGTCCTGTTGCTTATTTGCATTCTGACACTGTCACCCCTCTTGTGCCCAAGCTGAGTTGAACCAATATCTGCCTGACTCTAAATTTTGTGTTCTCTCCATTTTAGTGTGCTTTACAAATTTATTGAATTACTGCTTTATACCAGGCATTGTGTTAGGGGCCAAAGATAACAAGATGAATAAGGCAGGGTCCTGTCTGTTATTTGATAGAAAAGACAATGTGCCAGTTAACTGTTTTTCAGTCCCCAGTCCAGCCTCCTTTGCTCTTCTTTGCGGAACTAGAAGTGGACCCTGTGATTGTTGTACTTTGTTAGCTGGTGTAGTGGTAGCTTTGTTAGTACAGGGTGCCAGAGGAAAATCACAAGATGATAGCAGGAAAGCACTTTTCTTCTGGGTTCCAGTCCTACATTTTTCATGCACTGCAGGAACCAGGAATGGGTCTGTGGAGGGCCTGGGGAAGCTCACACGATAGTATCAATCCTGCCTCCTTTACAGTGACAGTGCAGGCTGTCTTAGTCAGCTTGGGCTGCTATAACAAAGTACCATAAGGCAGGTGGCTTATAAACAATAGAAATTTATTTCTCATTGCTGGAGGTGTGGAAGTCCAAGATTAAGATGCTGGCAGATTGGTGTCTGGTGAGGATCCGCTTCTTGGTTCATAGATGGCACCTTATAGCTATGTCCTCTTATGATGGGAGGGGTAAGGCAACTAGCTCTATGGGGTCTTTCTTATAAGGGCACTAATCGCATTCATAAGGCTTCCACCCTCATGACCTAATCACCTCTCAAAAGTTCCACTTCTTAATATCATCACATTGGTGTTCAGGTTTCAACATATGAATTTCGGGGGAGACACAAACATTCAGACCGTAGCACAGGCCATATCCCTCAAGAAACTCTGGTTCTAGCTGTAACAGTCATTGTGCTTCCCTGATCTGCCATTCCTTTGCTGACTATATGACATTTACCTTTTACTATCTAGATCTAACAGCACTTCCCTGTTGAGGTCTTCCCTAAACTCCCAGCCCAACTTAGGTTCCCCAACCTGTGCTCCTTTAAGGCATCCTGAATTTACCATAAGCTGTATTATCCTATTAGACTGTATTGTAATTTTGGTTGGCTTGTGTTTTTCCTCCTGAAAACTGTGAGCTCTCTTTTTTTGCCCGGGCTAGAGTGCTGTGGCATCAGTCTACCTCATAGCAACCTCAAACTCCTGGGCTCAAGCAATCTTCCTGCCTCAGCCTCCTAAGTAGTTGGGACTACAGGTGTAGTCCCACCATGCCCAGCTAATTTTTCTATTTTTAATAGAGATTGGGTCTTGCTCTTGCTCAGGCTGGTTTTGAACCCCTGACCTCAAGCGATCCTCCTGCCTCAGCCTCCCAGAATGCTAGGATTACAGGTGAGAGCCACCATGGCTGGCCTGTGAGCTCTTTTTTATTTGAATGTCCCCAGTCCTAACAAAATAATCCTAATTCCTCCCTCTTGTCCCTTGCATCATTGCTGTCAGGTATTTCACTTATACCTAGTGTAAATACGCACATACACACACAAGCGTATGTAGTTGGATACAATGTTGCTTTTGTTAGTTTGAACAAACTGTTGCCTGTTAGATCAATTAAGGATAAGAAAATAAAAAATTTTTATTACCTTCACTTATTCCTTCATTGATGTTCTTCCTTTCTGTATATAGATCTGAGTTTCTGGCCTGTATCATTTTCCTTCTCTGTGAAGAACTTCTTGTAATATTTCTTGCAGGGCAGATCTACTGGCAATAAATTCCTTCAATTTTTGTTTTTCTAAGAAAGCCTTTATTTCTCTTTCACTTTCGAAGAATAATTTTGCTGGTTATAGGATTCTGTGTTGGTTTTTTTTTTTTTTCCTCAACACTTTAAATATTTCACTTCACTTTCTTCTTGCTTGCGTGGTTTCTGTGTAGAAATCAAATGTAATTCTTATCTTTGCTTCTGTGTAGAAAAGGGTTTTTTTTTTATCTTCTGGCTTCTGTCAAGATATTTTCTTTATCTTTGATTTTCAGTAGTTTTAATATAGTGTGCCTTGGTAAATTTTTAGGGAGGCATCATCTTGCGTGGTGTTCTCTGAGCTTTCTGGTTCTTTCAGTTGATATATGACATTAAGTTCGGGAAATGCTTAGTGACTGCTGTTTCATTTGTTTCTGCTGTTTCTTTATTTTCTACTTCTTCTTCTGTTATTCCTGTTACTGCATGTTATATTAATACCTTTTGTAGTTGTCCCACAATTCTTGGATATTCTATTCTGATTTTTTGTTTAGTGTTATTTTTCTCTTTGCTTTTCAATTTTGGATATTTTGAATGAGAGATCCTCAAGCTCAGAGTCTTTCCTCAGCCATGTCCAGTCTGCTAATAAGCCTATCAAAGACATTCTTCATTTCTGTTACAGGGTTTTTGACGTCTATCATTTCTTTTTGGTTCTTTTTTAGAATTTCTGTGTCTCTACTTTCATTGCTCATCTGTCCTTGCATGTTGTGTATTTTCTCCATTAACAACTTAGCATGTTGATTATTGTCTGAAATTCCCAGTTTGATAATTCCAACATCTCTGTCATATTTAAGTCTGATTCTGATGCTTACTGTCTTTTCAGATTGTGTTTTTTGACTTTAGTGTGCCTTGTAATTTTTTCTTGATATCCAGACATGATGTACTGGGGTAAAAGGAACTGCTGTAAACAGGCCTGTAGTAATGTGGGAGTAAGGGGGAGTGTTCTCTAGCCTGATGATTAGGGCACACTCTTTTCTAAGCCTGTGTTTCTGTGCTGTGACCTTAAGTGCTTCTCAGCTACCCTCCCTCCCGGAGACCAGAAGGCAAACGTTGTCTGGAGTTGGGTATTTCTTTTCACCCAGGTCAGTTAGGCTCTGATCAAACCCCAGCAGTTTAGGCTGTGGTTAACCAGTTTCTCCTGAGAACAGACTTTTTAAAGAAGAACAGAATACCCTGGTGTGTTTCCAAATGGTTTCTTTTACCCTTCCCCTGCTGGGAGCATGAGGGGATTTTTCTCAGATATTCACTTTGAGAACCACGTCATGCTCTGGGAGATAAAATTCACACAAGTGTGGGGCCCCCAGTGACTGAGTCACCCTGGAGGAGTTTTTAATTATAAGAGGTGTCCACACTGAGCCTCCAGCAATTCATCAATTACCTGTTAGCTTCTCCTACCTCAGTACGGGCCCCTGTGGAAGTTGCTGCTGGGGGCGTTTCTGCTCAGGCCGATTGTGATTTTCTGTATCTGCCTGTCAGTATCTCAATATTAGGGGCAGTGGTTTGCCTGGTGACCTTAATTTGCTTACATATCTAAGAAGAGTTGTTGATTTTTCATTTTCTTTAGTTTTTTTTTTTTACCCGTTGGTAGGATGGAATAGCAACTTCCAGGCTTACATGCTGAACCAGAAACCTGAAGTTCTCATGATTACTTCTAGGGGAAGAAAATCACTGGGGAAAAACTATAAGGTCAATTAATGAGTATTGTATAATTCTATCTGGGGGTAAATGGTGTTTTTGTTATCATCGTGTTGTTTGTTAAAGGTTTACATTATGATGCTGGTTTTCAAAGAAAATTTCATGTGTGTATTTTCATTTTCTTTATGGAAAAATGGACCCCCCCCCCCAAATAGGTATTTAATTTCAGTAAACTGGTCCCATATCTTCCTTTACCAAAAGGAAAATTTCAGAGTAATTCAGAATTGGATGATAAGGAATTCTGTTTTACTTATATAGGGCTTATCAAGCTGGTCTTAGTGTTAGAGAATAGCTAATTTTCAGAAATTTCATTTCTTTCTTTTTTTTTTTTTTTTTTTTTGAGACAGAGTCTTACTCTGTTGCCTGGGTGAGTGCCGAGAAATTTCATTGTTAATCCGTGGACTTCTAAAACTCTTGCAGATTGTAGAACATTTGGAAAATACGATATAAAAGTCACCTGTATTCCCTTTTGTAGTGGTTACCATGGTTAACATGCTGGCATATGACTTTCAAATTTTTTTCCTGTATTGATTTCTCTTTTACATAGATGAAATTATTTTTGTATATTTTTATATCCCACTTTAAAAAAAACACATTTATTGCATGACATAATATTTTAAATAGCTGCATAATGTTTTATTTTCTGGATATATACTACAATTTATGTATGTTTCTTGGCTGAGTACTTAGATTTGATCCAATTTTTTATTTGCTACTATAAATGCATTATAACCATCAAATAAATGAACATCTTTGGGCCTTGGTCTTAGTCTTCATTTCTGGTTATTGCATGTTTTTTTTTTAATGTAGATCGGATTCCCGAAGGTGGAATTTTGGGTCAAAGAATGAGAATTTTAAGAACTCTAGATGTATTTTGCCACATTATTCTCTAGAAAGATGCTATCAGTTAGCCTTGCTATCAGCAGTATGTGAGAATGGGGGACACACACTTCTCCTTCATGTGCTTTTAATACTAGCAATTTCGTTTTTGCTAATTTAATGGGGATTAGAATGATAGCTCATTGTTTTAATATGTATCCTTTGACTATAGAAGAAATTGAACCTTTTTACATTTATTTGGATTATTTACCATTTATATTGTCTTTATAGACTTCATGTTCGGGGTATACTCATAAGCTTCTTGCATATTGAGAATTAGTTATAAGGGAACTTTTAAAGTCATGTCTGCTTCAACATGCTCATAAAAAAAATTATAAAGAATGCATTTAACATTCCAATCTTGAGAGAAGGCTTTGAAGATGTAACATGAACTAGTTGAGTAATATTCCTGTGTACCTCCATTGTGTGCTTCAGTAGTTTCATTACTGCAAAAAGAAAAGAAAATTAAGATTCTGATATGATACGCTGATTATTTTGCTCATATATAAGGATGAATAGACTTTTAAAATAAGATGAAATTACAAGCACTAATACTATCTTAGTAGATTTTTAGAAAAGCAGGAGTTATCAGAGGTAATACACAATAACAACTTTGAAGTTCTTCAGGGACTGTGGGTGGGCAAAATGCTTTATGTCCCCCTTCTCCCTGGAGGTTATGTGGCTCCCATTTGTAAGCTGCCATTCGTTGTCTTGTGTCTTGTCTTTGGCTCGTTCCATCTTTTCTTCCCAAGTCTTTGGACTAGTTCCTGCAGAAAATATGAATTCACAGTGGTGCCCTCTGGGCCCAGGCATATCTGGGCCAGCAGGCCCTGAGCAGCTATTGCTGCTGAGAGCAGGTGTGTGTACAGATGGCATGGTGGGGCCAGCCTGCCTTCTGCTTGGTGATGCTGGAGAGGGTGATTGATAACAGAGCTTATGCTGAGTAATGGTCTGCGGCAAGGCGAGCTTGAGTACCTGGCTAGGTGAAAGGCATAGCTGGCAGAATGAATATGTACACTTAATTTAGTCCGTAGTTTTATTAAACTTCCTTATTATTGCTCTTAACCAGTGACCTTGGTGCTTGCTGTTTCACCTCTTTGCCTCGTCTCTTGCCCTGTGTCTTCTGTAGGAGGAGATAACAACAGAGAAAGTCTGAAAGCAGTTACCCTGAGTTTGAGAAGCCTTTCAGCCATCGGTGCTTGTGTAATTTCGAGTGGACTCCAAAGCACGGTGAAAGGCAGCTGACAGTCTAAGGCAGGCTGTCAGCTTTCTTCCTCCATTCTAATTTCCTTTTCTCACTATTAAGTTGCCAGGATTTTAAACTGAAGTTTAAAATGTCAAAATGACTAAAGATTTTAGAGATAACTGGTATAGAAGTATTCTCAGTCTGTTATTTAACCTCCAAGTTAACCTGCAGTTTTGTAGCTATTTTAGGCAGCTTTCTGTTTGGAGCCCCAAATATCATAAAATCTTGTGAATTCTATTACTAATCAATAAGTATAATGAGTAATTTATCTCTGGTTTTCTTCATCTTCCCTTCTTTTCATATGCTTTGCCTGCAACGTTTGGAACCATTCTGGGGTTTTGATTTGGTATTCTGCAGAATTTCCTTCTTGGTCATGAAGCAATTACTTGTTTTCTAGAGCTCTGAAATTTCATTATTCTTCAGGTTCAAAAATCATGAAACCTAAAATGAAAGAAACTATGATAGAAATCTTGCTGGTGGGGAATATCAGCTATGAAGATTTATAGTAATTATTTTTGTACCTTTTCCTGGGATAAATTATTTTTTGAGGCTTAATTTTTAGTTTTTCTTCAGCAGCGCAGAACATAAGAAAGAAAAGCCTAATTTTTTGGATAAATTTGAAAACTAGTGTTTTGAGGGGTCACAATGCAGAGAAGATGAGAACTTCCACAGTGTTAAGAAGTTAAAAGAGAGCCAGAATTCACACTGGAGCAAAAAGAGGGTCTCAGCTGCTGTCTCATGGAGTTGTACTTCAAAGTCTAAGGCAGTCTCTCACTTTTCTTCCTCCATCCTAATGTCCTTTTCAAATATTTTAAGTGTACAAATATTGATTGCCTTTTCTAGTTAGTCAGAAATATTATCCGTTAGTCAAACTGCTAGTCATTTCTGACAATTTACCTGGTTGAACTAAGATAGTTCTTGTTATTCAATTTCAGGGCACCAAAATCCTTGCAATACTAAACTTATAGAACTATCAGTTATTTGAACTTCTTGTGTGCATTTTAGCAAGAGGAAGAAAAAGTAGTCACTTTTTCCCTTCCCAAAAAATAGGACAAATGACAGAATTATCTTTCCAGGTAGGTGTGTTTCTCTCAGGGACAAATGCTCCATATTTAGTTCTTTTTAGTTAGTATATTTCATATTAATGTGTGCCCAGCACTACACACAGCAGCAGCCTTCTTTTCTTGCCTATGGCTTCCTGAGGGTCAAGACCACAGAAATACTTTTGCCTTCCCTTGTCATGCCTTATCCATTTAATGAGGATGATTGAAGTCTAATACTAAAAGCTTTTGTAGACTTAGTTGTACTTGATCTTGGGATTGCTTAACTCAGAGAAGTTCTTAGTTTAATTAACAGGTAACCTGTTCATTGATAGGAGTCATGCTTGGCACAGGTTTTATTGAGAACCTGCTAGCTATTTCATTAGAATCAACGTTTTTTACTCTGGATCCACGGAGACCCCTTCAGTTCCACAGAAGGAAAAGAATGAGCATCTCTACTTGTGCATCAGGATGTCATTCTTTGAGTTGTACAGAGAAGGTTCTACTCCCACAGCTTTTGCATATTCTGCATATCTGTATTAATCTTGTTATGAAGCATCAGCTCAACAGAGGTAACAGGAGTCATAGCTACATTAATGCCAGGGCTAAATACCTCCCCCACTTTACCAAATAGCCCATAAAAGTAATGAGGTAAGTCATGACCTCACGTACATTATAAATACCAGAATGAAGGCCTTTGTCACTGCCTTTCATCTCAGTGAAAAAGTGGTGAATGTTTTTAAGTCCCTGTTTAAAGCAATACTGGCTGGGTATGGTGGCTCACACCTGTAATCCTAGCATTCTGGGAGGCTGAGGCAGGCAGATTGCTTGAGCTCAGGAGTTTGAGACTAGCCTGAGCAAGAGTGAGACCTCATCTCTACAAAAAGTAAAAAAATTTGCCGAGCATGGTGGTGCGTGCATATGGTCCCAGCTACTTGGGAGGCTGAGGCGGGAGGATTGCTTGAGCCCAGGAGTTGGAGGTTCTGGTGAGCTATGATGACACCATTGACACCACTGCGCCCAGGGCCACAGAGCAAGACTCTGTCTCCAGAAACAAACAAACAAACCCACAAAAAAAACAGTGCTGCTGATACAGTATACATTGTTTAGGACTATCTTTCTGGGAAGAAATCAAATTGTCTGTGGCCCTCTGAACTGGATTTTCTTATGCTTCTAGACAACATTTGGCACTGAGTATCCGGAAGTGTTTCCTAAAAAGTATCAAGGGCATTTGGCCCACCAGCCACTGACCCTTCATTATCTGTTGCATCTCTCCCGTGTATATCCTCTGTTTCTGTTTCACCCAGCTGAAGTGCTTCTTGCTATGTTAACCATCCTTTAGGACTGCTCAGTTTAGAGGTCCATCCACATGTTCATAAATACACATCATTTTCTCCTTTAGAGCTGAGCTCAGATATCACATTATAATGGGAAGAAGTGATATTTGTACACCACAGCAAGCTTCTGTTTGTTCATATCTGCTAATTTAGTTGCACCACCTAGTTTCTTGATATGTGTTCCTTCTGCTTCCATTATTCTTTTTTTTTTTTCTTTTCCTTTTTTCTCTGGCCAGGTAGATATACTCTGGATTGCCAACCATTCTACAGAGTGCTGAGGGCAACCATTCTGGTTTTCACTGATGTGTTTTTTTTATTGTGGTAAAATATACATAAAATTTACCATTTTAACTTTTTACTATTTAACCTTGAGTGTACAGTTCAGTGGCATTAAGTATATTCATGTTTCTGTGCAACCATCACAGTTATTCATCTCCAGAACTTTTTCATCATCTCAGACTGAAACTCTATACCCATGAAATAATAGCTCCCCATTCTTCCTTTCTCCTAGTCCCTGATAACCAGTATTCTACTTTCTGTCTCTCTGTATTTGACTATTCGAAACACCTTATATAAATGGATTCATTGATATTTAAAAAAGAGATTTATGGACAGGCACCAATAGCTCATGCCTGTAATCCTAGGACTTTGGGATGCTGAGGTGGGAGGATGACTTGAGGCCAGGAGTTTAAAATCACCTGAGCAAGACTGAGACCCCAAGTCTACAAAAAAACAGAAAAATTAGCTGGACATGGTGGCACATACCTGTAGTCCCAGCTACTTGGGAGGCTGAGGCAGGAGGATTGCTTGAGCCCAGGAGTTTGAGGTTGCAGCGAGCTAGAGTGATGCCACTGCACTCTAGCCCGCAACAGAGCAAGACCCAGTCTCAAAAAATAAATAAATAAAAAATAAAAAAGAGATTTATGATAGCTACTGCCACATGGCTTGAGTGCATAGCTAAATCACAGGTTAAGTTTGCATTTCTTCTCTTAGCAGTGGCCCAAGGCATTCCACATTGGTCAGCCTGGAGCAGGAGAGCGAAACATGGGGAGACCCCAGAAATAACGGGCCTTCCTCCTTTTAACAAAGACTGATCTTGAGAACGCATCTGAAAATTAAGCAGATTTCTTCCCCATATAAATTTTATATCCCTCTGTGATAGTTACAAAATAGGGAGAATTTCATGTTACCACGCTCTACTTAGGCTCTTAGTTTCCAGAGATTTTTAAGTCTAGACTGTGAATTTTGTAAAGAAATCAAGTAGCTAAAGGCGTCTGAAAATATTTAGTGAAGGAAATGAAATCCATCCTTTAGAAAACAAAAATTAGAAGTTAGCCTAACAGTTAGCAAAGACACTTTCCTTTGGTTGTCTCTCTAAAGCAAGAGTATATACTTTTTATTTTGAACTTATTTCTGTCCATCGTTTCATGCTTGGATTAGAGAAAAAAATAGTGTTTGTATTTTAAATAGTTTAAAAAATATTTTAGCAAAAATTGTTTAAAATTTTAGCAGATACTTTTAAAATTAATTTTAATGTAAGATGTATTAAATTGAAAGGATTATCGTAGAATAAGAATCACAACTTATATAGTATTTGAATCAATGTTGAGTAACCCTTTCATTAAATGTTTTACAAGTTGTCTACAACCCTGTCTGCTACACATTTCTTTCCACCTTTCCCCAGTAAGGACTTGATGTAAATGGTATGTGTGAAGAATATTTTGTATGACATGGGTACTTAGCAGTCACTTTTCATCATGTTCACTTGTAATGGATTTCAGCATTTTCCATGTTTGCTCATGAGGATTTAAAAAAAATCCTATATATTGCTTTATCAAATACTTGACTACTGAAATGATAATCTGTTAGCAGCATTGCAGGTCACTATCTAGAATGTTATTTTCTTGTACTAGTTCATTCAAGATGAAAAAAATCATTAGAAGCAAAAGGAAGAAAATTGGCTATTCTTTTCTAGGGTTGGATGAACTTTAAACTACAGGATATAGTGCAAAAACTAGTGTGAAAGTCCTGTAAAACATGACTGAAATAAACTGATTTTTTGTTTACACTTAACTTTGTTGAGATGTGCAAACCATTTGCATCTCTAGGTAAAATGGTTTGAAATCCAAAAATGTATTGTGCATCATTGCCTGAAAATAATGGCTTCTTAAAGTTTTGTTTTCAGCTTTAGGTAAGATGTTTGAAATGTCAAGTGAATTGTGTCTCCTGCTAGTAAAGATTTTATCTGTTTTTCGAAGATATGTGATAATTTAGATCAAAAGAGAAGGCCACTTTTTTGGGAAAAATACAAATTGTGTAATTTAGGGGACAACTGATTTTAATTTTGAAGAAAGCATTGCTCGTTGACTTGATTCTTCGGGACTATGGTTCTTGATGATTTTTGAGTCACAGACCATTTTAATAATCTGATAAAAGCTACAAACATTCTGTCCCACACCTTCGAAAGAAGCAGATTCATAAACATGTGAAAAGTTTTTATGCAATTTTAACTGGATTTCTGGAAGGCCATACATAGTTGTTGAAGTTAGAAACTCTGTAAGGGCTGTCATGAGTTCATATAAGTGAATTTTGTCGTTCACAACGCTTAGTTTTTGCCAAACAAGTTTCAGGTAAGTGAGCTACTTTTCTACAAGACTCAGACCCCATTCTGCTGCAGAAAGATACTTATTAATCATTGCTATCACGTGAGATGGGATTCTGATTAGAGATTAGAATGCCCTGGGGTTTGCCTTCTTGACTAAGGCAGCTGAATGCCGTTAGACTTGAAGTTTGAACTACACAAATCTATCTCACTCTTTATGCGTAAGTATTTTAAAGTAACTCACAGATATTGTAAAGGAGATAGCAATTTATATGCTTTATATCAATGGGGGTACCCATATCCTTTTAATCATTTTCTTATCAGTAGTGGATTTTAGCCCAGTTTTATGATATTCCAGAGTGTTCACATTGGTTCCGTCTCATGGTGATTGATGCTCCTGGTGCATTGTGTTGTGCCTGGCTGCAACATAGTGGCTATTCAGTGAATTTGGTTGAATTAGCTTTCTAAACCCCACTAAACAAAACTTTAGACAGCCTTTCTATTTTAGAACAATTTTAGATTTACAGAAAAGTTGCAAAGATAATGTAGAGAGTTTCTATATACCCCCACCCAGTGTCCCTGTTAACATCTTACGTTGCCATGCTACGTTTCTTAACCAAGAAATCAACATTGGTACGTTCCGATTAACTCAACACCACACTTTGTTTAGATTTGACTAGTTTTCCCCTAATGTCTTTTTTCTGTTCCAAGAGCTCATCCAGCATACCACATTGCATTTGTTATGTTGTCTTAGTCTCTCCTAGTCTGTGACAGTTTCTCAGGCTATCTTTATTTTTGATCCTTGACAGTTTGGGGCTGGTCAGCTGTTTTGTAGAATGTCCCTCTGTTTGGGTTTGTCCAATGTTTTTCTCATCTTTAGTGTTATGGGGGTTTGGGGGTGACCACAGAGGTGAAGTGCCATTCTCATCATAGCGCAGGTACATACTAAACAGTGGAGAGATGGGAACAGCAAGAAGGTGAAATTTAAATCAGTCAGTTTTGCCATGGTAAAAACTGTGGTAAAGATAAGAGGAGAGAACTGAATCTAAAAGAAAATGTATATTTATCTGGGGGAATTCAGATTGGTATTTCTGTCATGCCTCTCACTTTGAATGTTCAAGAGTTGGTAGTATTTATTTAAATGATATAAATCAGACCCATGAAAAGGCCAGTGGTTTATAGATATACATCAAGGCAGAATTTGCAATGATAGTTTTTAAAGTCTCCGAACCAATTTTTTTTTGAAGTCAGGAAAATTCTTAATTGGATTTTTTCTTTTTCCTCTGCTGCTATACATTTTTTCTTTCCCAGTGTTCTTTCGCATTGCAGTTTATGTTTTTCAAGTTTAGTTAATGATATTGAGAAATATTTCAAAGCATTTGTCACCAGAGTGGTTTATCCTTTAATAAATGGTGAGGTGGTTTTGCAGACAGATGACACACTTTAATGTATTACAGAGACGAGTCCTGGTAGTTATTGATTAGTGATGAATAAATTACTGCCATTTTCAATCATAAGAAAATTTCTTTTGGGGATAATTACTCAGATTCATGTACTTCTTAAGCAGTGTAGCATTATCATCTTTTTTAGTTACAAGAACGAACTTGCCTGCCTCTGCCTTGAGTAAATTCAGGGCAGAGGCAGACAGGTTTCTAGATTTATATTTTGATCTTTACTTTTATTAAGCAGATGAGAAGTGTACTTGCTTAAAAATTACTTCAAACTGCCTTTCCTGTTGAGTAGGTTTTGAACTACCTGCTTGACAGATGGTATTGGAAGTAATTACTGAAATCATGTGTTTACCTGCTCATGGACATGTGTTCACCAGATGCACCCTGTTTACCCAGGGCTGCTGATTTCTTAAAGAAACATGCACCTTCTGGATAGAGTTGCATAACTTAGGAGAATAAAAGCTCTTCAAGCCAGAGCTCTCAATCTCTCTGTGGCAGAATCAGCTGTATTGAAAAAGATCCATTTACATTTCTTAATGAGTGGTCAGTTGAGCCCACAGAACCACTTTCAGCATTATTTTGCCTTTCTTTCTTTTGATTTACTTAGTAAATCATTTTGCCTGTCTACTGAATTATTTAACAAGTAGCTTCCCAAATTGTTGACTGAACTGGAGCAGTAGTGACCAATCAATCTTTTTAACATGATGGTTTTGGTTTATTATGTTGTTGTTGCATTTTTAAAAACATGTTTTCCAGACCACATGTTAAAAATGTACCCATCTCCCCCAATTCTAAATTCTAATCATGGAAGTCTGGCTTTTGGATTAAGCATTTGAATTTTTTATTTAAACAACTCATGGAAAATTCCTGTGTTCATTAAGATTGAGAATAGCTACTTTGATATTTGATTTACTAACCATTAAAACCTAATTTATTTTTCCACCTTATTTCTATTTTCACTTAAAAAAAGTTGAAAAACTGAGTGATAGTGATCCCCTTAACATGTGTGCCTTAAGTGTTCAGTTTTGAAACTGAGTACATTTAACTGTCTATAAACCCTCAGAAACAAGGAAAGTCATTGTTTTAGGATTTTGACAGGTGCAAAACTGTAAATAATTACAGGCCTGGGCAGAAACTAGAATAGAAGTTGCACAGCAGCTGGGAGGCCTTGACCTGTGACAGGTCTGACCTGAGTTAAGTATCCTAAATTTCATGGCAAGCTCAGATTTGTTTTATAGTATGAAATTCACCTTCTGCTACAGAAAGATTCTACTGACTGAGGCTTTGATAGCTGCTGAAAAGGGAATAACATATCTGCCCACTGAGCCACCTTTTGTATGACTTCAGGACCAGATGGAACGTGTATAGATGAATTTTAAAATCAGTTTACATTTTTACTGAAATAAATCACTCAGCACCAAATGGTATACAGTGGTTATATCTGAGGAGGGTGGTCTGGGGGATTTTTTTTTTTACTTTTTATGTAATTTATATTACTAAAACATTTTAATTTTTAGACTTATGAGCATATCTGACTTTTGTGGAAGGGAAAACAATTTTAATTATTTAATATTTTGGGAATACCTGAATTGTACTTTTCTTGGTCTTCATAGAGAATAGTGCAAAATTTTTATGAGATTTTATCACCTTCAGGTTTCATTAGGCAATTCACCACCTTAAAACACCAGATTTGTCGCTGGTCTGTTAGAGCAGGGAGAAAAAGCTGATGATTTGTGGGCTCAGTCTATTCTATAGATGAATTTTCTTTGGCTTGCACAATATTTTAAAAATTTGACAGTTTCACATTTAAAAAAATCTGTGTTTCTGGCTCTTGGAAAACTGATGATTTGGCAACACTGGGCCTGCATTGCCTCTATTGGCTGGAACTGAGTAGCAGCTGCCCCTTTTAGAATCTGGTTTGCTTCGGTCCTTATCATTACCTGTTGTAATTTCACTTCTGTGACCTTGCTGCAGACATTTGAATTAATGACCCCTGGACTAGAGGATATGTACCTCAAACATGCAGAGAAAGGACAATTTTTTAGGAGCAGATTTGTGGTGCCTTCATCCAGTTAGGATTGGTTTGCCTGTGGTACCCGGTACCTCCCACCCTCCCCAAGCTTTTCCCATTTTTTTCTGCATGATACTTGCATTTCCCCCCTTCTTTGTTATGAAAATTATACCCACTAGAACTTTGAATTATGTTCTCTCTAACTACCCTTAGTAAAGTAAATATCTTGAGTATCTGGAGTAAGACTTTTGTGAATGTTTACTAGTCCTTACTAGTGTGAGTACACATTAGTATGTTTAATCAGCTAGTTTTTCTTCATTTTTAGTAGAAATCAGCTTTATTAAAGAATGAGAGATTGATTAGAAATGCAATATAGATGTTTTTAAAGTTCTGGGCACATGGGGAATTATGTCATGGTGTAGTGCTGTGGTGGGTGACTTGAGAGACTGATAGCAATGGAATCCTTACAGAGAGGATAAGAGGAAGTGGAAAGATGCCAGAAATTAACATTTTTGCAGAAAATGGAGAATAAATGGTCTTCTTTCTTCTTCCCTTTCCTACCCCTTTACTATTTGGTGTTTCAACTCTCAGAACCCAGAATCTATGAAATAAATATGATTTGTTTTTGTTCCTAATTGGGGGGTAGAGAGGAGAGGTGAGGATGAGTTGAGTTTCACTTGTCTAAGAATCTCACAACTAACTGTAATATGGTTTCTGTTGGGATATATGTTATGGCTATATTAAAAGTTAAAAACAAAACCTCCATTGTAAGTTGATTTTTGGCTCATAGCTCATGCATAAGTTGGGTTGTTCTGGGCTTTCTTAAATAAAGTTACTATAGAGGAGGTGGTGTAGACTGGGGCTTTTATACAGTGGCCCTCAGGACAAATCTAGCTTACTGAGTGATTTTGAAAATAAAGTTTTATTGGAACAGAATCGCACCCATTAGTTAACATACTGTCTGGGCTGTGTTCATGCTGTTGGGGTAGAGTTGAATAATTGTGACAGAGACCACATGGCTCACAAAATCTGAAATATTTATTATCTGGCCCTTAATAGAAAACAATTTGCTGACCCTTGGTATAGATAATTATGTCCAAAAAACAAAAAAAACCCAATTCTTTTGTGTGCTCTAAGGTGTTTTTTTGTAGCAACAGAAGGAATTGGCCACGTGATTCATTTTACATGGCTTTTTATTTTGAAAATGTTTTATACAGTTATTCCATTTGAATGAAGTAAAAATTTTATAATATCTTGGACTACAATTGGACTACAATTTTATTATGTCATTGACTATAGCTTTTTTTCCTAGGGAAGATTATGATCATTAACAGGAAAACATGAAGTAATATAAATAGTAAAAACACATATTAGTAAAAATTAGTAAAATAAAAATTTTATTTCAGGTCAAAACTTTTTTGGAGGGAAGACCGTAATAGTAGTAAGAGTAAAAACATGCTGTGTAATTAGTTTTACACATATTTTCAGGAATATATTTAACGTACAACTGTGTGCATATGGCCCATTGTGGTGTTAATTTAAACCTTGAAATCTAAAAATAAATAGTGAATTTTCATTTAATGATCAAATTAAACACTAATAAAATTATGTCTTTATTTTCAATTTTAAGAGCATTTGGAAAGAGCAGGCCTGTACATTGTAGAATTCATTCAACAGAATTATTGCATGTCTCAAGTATTAAGCATTGTTTTAGGCACTGGGATTTCAGTACCAAATAAAATAAAACACTGCATAAGCTTACATGGTAGGGGGAGAAACAAACATTCATTGACTCAGTTATTTATTGAATCATACCAAATACTTTTTTTAAGTTTTGGGGTTATAGCAGTGAACTAAGCAAATTTTCTGCTTTCATGTAGCTTGCATTGTAGTTGGAAAAGAAAGGTAACGTAGAAGTCTGGTAGCACATGTTAGGAAGGGAATGAAAGAAAGGTCTTCAGAGAGATGGAGGATGTTCTTTTGGGTAGCATGGTCAAGAAAGACTTCTCTAATAAGATAATATTTGAGCAGAGACCAAAATAAATAAGGTAATGAGTAATGGGAATATTCAAGAAAAGAACATTGCAGGCAGAGGGACTAGCAATGGAAAAACAGTGGGAGAAGAGTGCGCTTGGTGTGTTCAAGGAATAACAAGGAGAAGCCAGAGTGGCTGGAATAGAAGAAGCCAGAGGGAGAATGGTAGGACATGTGTTTATTTTCCACTTGAGGAATGGCTGTGAGTATAAATCAGAGGTAAAGTCATATGGGACCAAGCTGAATTCTATATGAAGTGACAGCAGTATAAAACTAGAAAACAAGGATCTGTGGAAGAGGTTTCTAGACCAGAAGTCAAGAAATAATAGTTAATTTGCTCATTGTTCCTCAAATTAAATCTCAGTTCTGTGAATCTCTTTGTGATTTATTCTTTCTAAATGGAATTTTAGATGGTATAGTCCAGTGCCCTGAGGCCTGTATAAATTGTTGAATTTATGGTGTGCCCATACCATTATAGGGTGGTCATCTGGTTAATTTGCAACAGAGAATATGAGGCTTGGAATGAATGGGTCAGAAAGCCTGACTAAAATGAGAATAACAATTCACATTCAATTAAAATGTGCATAGCCTGCAATAATTTCTCATTGTACTAGGGTAAAGGGGAGAATAGAAGTAGGATGATAATTAATAGTTATAAATTTAAAAGTCAGCTTTATTCTAAGTGTTAATTTTTCCTGGAAGTGTTGTACAAAATGGTCAAGTTCCTGAAATTGTAGAAACACTGATCATGGTATTTATAATTGCAAGGCATGCTTGGTAGCTGACCTCAGGTGTGAACTAATTAACTTAGGGTTTGTGTAACGTGCTTTAGCAAAAGTAGATATTTCAAAATAACTGACCTTTTTTTTTTCATTTTACAAATGATAATATTTATGGCATTTTAATTTTGTTTAATATTGCTTAACATAATTTTTATGGTAATTCTTTCAATTTTAAAGCAAGTATCAACAAATGAAATTTTGTTTCTGGCATGATGAGATTATTACTTAAGCTTGTTCACAAAATATATTTTGTAAAGAACAGCATCAATCACAACTATTATTTAGTTACTGCTTGTGGACAGTACAGGTTTTTGACATTCAACAGTTAGTAATGATTATTTAAATACCATACGAAGTTAAGACAAATGTATACCATTTAGACATTCAGAGAGGTATTTCATCAGGAAGGCTCCTACATTTAAACAGGTTGGGTTACAAAAACTCCTTTGCAAACACTTGCTGGAACTCAGGACACATTTTTCTTCAGAAGTAAATAATACATATGGTAATTCCATTCTCAGGCAAACCCAAAATGTATTAGGAATCTGTGTACATTTCGTTGATTTTGAAGGAGTCTAGTGCTGGTTTTGAGCAGGTCTAATTTCACGTGAAAAACCTATGGCTTTTCTTTCTCTTGGTGTACGTGTTTCAGTAGAACAATCCTTCTCAAGTCTGTTTAGGATGACTTTTGTTTGCTGCCTGTGTGACTTGTCCCAGGTGGTGGGTCTGGTAGTCTGTGTTCATAGAGAGTTGCTTTATGAATTGGATCCATAGGTGAGGCAATTATTGACATTGCCAAACATTTGAGCCTGTCAGTAACTCTTCCAAGGGCAGCAAGTCTTACCCGTGGGTGTCCATGCCCACGATTCTGAACCACAGGAAAGCCGAGGTGGTGGTCAGGGCCATGTCCCAGAGCAGCCATTTGGTCCATGCTTGATGGGACAGGGGAGAGGTGGTGAATGTAGGCAGGCACAGCAGGCTGGACAGGCAGGCCCTCTCTACTTAAAGCCCTGGGGTGCTGCCTGGGAAAAGATTCCTTTGCCTTAAATTGGCTGCTTTATCAGAAGATACCCATGCCCCTCACTAGCCTTGTGTGGTGTGGGGAGGCAAAGCTGTTTGCGCTAGACCTTGACTGTAGGGTCGTGTGGCGGCGGGGAGTGGGAAGAAAGGAAAAAAAAATCCCTCAGCCTAACTTCTTTTACTTTAAACTTTTTTTGGGGGGTGGGGGGTGAATTTGAGGTGTTGATCCAGATGCCCATAGACTGATCCAACCAGCTTCTGCTTACTGGAAAAATATCCTAGCATTTGAACTTCAATAACACTGGACACGCTTTTCTCCTCATTCCTCTTTTTATTTCAAATTTATAACATTTTATCTTTATTTACTCAAACCAAAGTGCCATATAATTTAGTCCCCTAATTTTACAACCGGGGAAATAGAATACCACCAAATATATAACTCCACTTAAATATTTCTGTGTATCTCTGTGTTCATGTGTATCATTTATAGATCTGTTACACAAAGTCATAAATAATCCAGGAGTACAGCATCTGTCTCACCTGCTGCTCTCTTTATGATGTGAAGTGGTGAGTCACATGAATAATTGTATTCCTTGTATAAAGTACTTGGAAGACAGTTTCACTCACATAAGTCCTGTGCTGCATGTCATAAAGATGAAAAGTTTGAGCCATCTGTTACTTTCAAAAAAAATCACCCTGGGATACCACCTGCTGTTTAACTAGGCCTTGGGATTTGTTCCATTTACAGCACTGCTTCATTGAACAAATATCGGGGTGAGGGTGGGTAGGGTTTGGTGATTACTTCTGGGGCTTGGGAGGGACTCTTTTCACTGAGTCCTGAGCAACGTTATTTGGATCATTGTTATTTCCTATTGTGGTTTGTCTGTCATTAAAAACAATTTTGTCTTAATTTTGAAAATTGGATATGAGGAGTTACATTACACAAAAACAACATTATACAATGATGGAGATAATGTTCTGTGCAGCATGATTTAATTTGGAGCAGTGGATGGCCACCTGCTAGGCCTTTGTTCTTGTGGCAGTCTGGCAAGTGGCCCCAGTGTTTTGGTTCTGTTGTTGGTCACGTGGCTGTTGAGATCTGCCTGGGTTAGTTGCAAACCATTAATCCGGTAGCACAGAATGATGGAATATTTGACTACTGGGTGTTTGAATTAAGAAAACAAATCCCTTTTAAAGTTATTATTCAGCAATCACAGAATGCTTTTATCGTGTTGATATAACATCTGAGTCTTTACATTTTATCTAAGGGTAGCTTATTCTTATCTACAACATAAAAAAGAAATCTAGGTAATATTTGGCATTATGGTAACTAGCTACCATATAGCACCTGTGTGCTTACCCACTGTAGTGGGGTAACCATATAATTCAGTGACTAAAATGGGACACTTTTGACAGTGACAGAGAGCTACTAGTATTTATGCTGGCTTAAGAGATGTAGATAAGGGTATATGGTCACTCAGCTTATGAGGTATGGCCATTTTTACCATACTCTGTGATCAAGAATAACTGAATATTCATGTATTTAAGGATAATTCCTATTTTTAAATTGCATTAATTGTGGCTCCTATGGTGTCTCATACAAAATAGACACTCAATAAATAGTTGCAAATTGAAGAAATGCTTACACTTAATAAAATCTTAAAGTTTCCTGCCAAATATCTTTAAAACTGTGCATTTTAGAAGAGCTTTGGGTTAAGAATTCTGTATATGTTTTCTTGATATTAAAGCCCAGACTCAGGCATCCACATAGTGTAATTACTTACTGACCTGTGATTCGAACTCTAAAACCATTTTAATATAGGAAAAGCACTTAAAAATTGCAATTGCCTATTGTTCTATTTAAAATAATTTAAACTACATGCTAGAAGTGTGAGCCATTTAGTCAAGTGCTTATGACTTATCCTGGTAACTTACTTACTTTACCTTTTTACTTGAAGTTGTTAAACAATTCAGTGGCTACTTAGTAATTCCTTAAATTTCTTCTGAAAAAATAAGGAAACCAAGTCATTTAATTTACTTGCCTGATAATACCTTGTCAGAGACTTTCATGGTATGGAAAGAAATTTTGGATAATTCTTCTGCAAATTTTTAATTTTTGTATCACTTTTAGAAATTGTCTTTCTTTTTAAAAAGCTCCTCTCTCTTTACAAGCCCTACTTTACTGTATATGACCTAAAAAAGTGCAGGAATTTCATCCTGTTCTCTATGATGTTTCTTGCCTCTCTGGCTAGCTCATGAGACAGACTGGGTTTAGCTCAACACTGGAAAGTTGGTTTGGGAAAGTCAGTTGTGGTTTAGAGGGACTCTGTGAAGTGAGCTGGGAACTTTGGTCTTTTCTTCTGGTCTGAGTTAGGGTTTTTAAAAAAGATGTCAGAAGATCTCAGGTTCAAGACCTTGTTAATTGTTTTAACATCCTGTCTGTCCTAGTCTCCCTGTTTCTAATATGACACAGTTGAAACAAATGCTATTTAAATCCCTGTTTCTTTATTCTTTTTTTTTTTGTATATGCATGTCTGATGATTTTATGGTCTTGTTCTTTTGCATCTTTCCCTTTTTCTACAATTCTGGTCTGATTTATTTTACTTTCAGTTTTCTTATGTCTTTTCTTTTTGACTTTTTTTCACTTGAGTGAAAGAGTTTATGAAGTCTTATATATGTCTACCCTAATTGATCATAATATTCAGATGCTGGTCATGGTAAAACTTGCTTGGGTACTTCATGATTTTTATATAAAACTAAATCTATGAAGAAGATATTTATTTACTTGTTAATTATCTCCCTTTTGCAGTGTAAACTCCAAGGACAAATACTATGTTTTGTTTACAGCTGTATCCCCAGAGCATGGAAGTGTGCTGGGTGCCTAACAACTATTTAAAAAAATGAATAGAAATGTTTTAGTTTCCTGATAGTTTACCGAATCAGATATTATCTGGAGAGAGTCTTGGAGCTCATTTGCTCTATAGAAAAACCACAGAACCTTGGCTAGTATTCGAATCATCTAATGAAGGAGAAAGTACTTTTGAGAGGTTCTTTTTGTAATATTGTAGGTTTATACAAGTCGAGCATCCCTAATCCAAAAATAGGAAATCCAAAATGCTCCACAATACAGAACTTATTGAGCACTGACATGACACACAAAGGAAATACTTATTGGAGCATTTCAGATTTTGGATTTTTGATTAGGGATGCTAACTAAGAATAATGCAACTATTCCAAAAAAAAAAAAAAAAGAAAGAAATACAAAATCTACAACAGTTCTGGCCCCAAGCATTTGAGATAAGGGATATTCAACCTGTAGTCTCTTCCCTTTCTAACGCTTATTGTCCCTAGACTTGGTTTTACTATTTTATCAATTAAGATGCTTTTTGCTTCAAGTGATAGAACTCTCAACTGAAACTCATTTAAACAATAGGAAGTGGATTATGTTGCACACTAGGAACTCCAAGAGGGCTGATTGAGTTCCTTGTTGTCAGAAGAGACCCAGGTTGTTTTTTAATTTTTTTCCCCTTCCCCTTTGCCTTCTTGGCTTCATCCTTAAAGCTGATTTTTTCTTTGGTTATGAGGACAGGAACAACAATTGGATCCACATTTTTATTGTTTGTATCTACTAGGAAAGAGGCTGATCTTTCTTCCGTTGAAGACCTGAGCAAGAATTTCTTTATGTTTTCTTGGTCCAAACTGGCTTCAGACTATTCTCTCCTAAATATTGTCAAAGGAGTTGAAATTAATAGCAATAGGTTTGGACTGATCATCTCGAGTAAAATAGATGTTGGAATCAGCTACAACACTCACGAAAATCTCAGGTGAATTAACCTTTATAAATAAATTTCTAAAGGCTGTTGATTTCCTGATCTTCAAATTAAGACTTCCCAGAGTAATTAGGTTCATAACCAAGAGTATGCTGGGTGAAGTCACCATTATCATGATAGTTACTTTGTTAGAAAAATTATAGCATTTAAATAAAAACGGTTCCTATCACTTTGTTACATTGTAGCCATCATGACATTGTAGCACAATTATTTTTTGATAAATTTAGTATAGCTTAAGTGTGCAGTATTTATAAAGACTACAAGCAGTGCACAATAATGTCCTAGGTCTTCCCATTCACTCACCACTCACTGACTTGCCCAGAGCAACTTCCAGTCCTGCAAGCTTCATTCATGGTAAGTGTCCTATACAGGTGTACCATTTTTTATCTTTTATACCATATTTTTACTGTACCTTTTCTACGTTTAGATCTGTTTCAATACAGAAATACCATTGTTTCAGTTGCCTACAGTATTCAGTACAGTACATGCTGTACAGGTTTGTAGCCCAGGAGCAACAGGCTCTACGATATAGCCTAGGCATGTAGTAGGCTATACCATCTAGGTTTGTATAAGTATACTCTGTGATGTTTGCACGACAAAATCACCTAATTTCTCAGACTGTATCCCCATAGTTAAGTGATGCATGACTGTATATAAAGATCAGTTAGAACCATGACAGCACCTTAAGTGTGTTTGAAGTGATAACAATTAGTATGTTTGAATTATTTAAATAAAATAAAACCTGGTTGACTAGAAATGTGGAAGAGATAACTAGGACAGAGTGAAGCTTACTTAAAAAAATAAAAAGTCAATATATAGGGTAATGTGCATCTGCTACCTTAACTTACTAAAAGGTTTTGATTTATGTGAACATACAGTAATGGATTATTATTGTTTGGCCAAGTACTTTGGGTAAATATTTAATAGGCAGCTTGGATATTGTGGAGAAAGCACTGAATTAGGAATTGGAATCCAAATTTCTAGTTCTGGTCTGGCCCTGTCTATATGATTTCTACAAAAACATTAAAACTCACTGAGCTGTGATTTGTATATCTGTAGAAGATTACATTTTTAGTTTTCTAAAAATATCTTTTTCTCTTTGTTGGTTGTAACCACTGCTTTCCTGGGAATTGAATGACATATGTCTCTCCTCTACAGGTGTGGCTTTTTAGTGGAATTAAGATTGTATGTGATTTAAGTTTATTTGAGTAAGGAGGCACAGGTAAAAAGCAAATCAAAGTTGTGAGATAAGTATGTATTCTGTTATCAGTATATACAGTGATTGTAGATAAGTGTATTTCTGTTTTGAAGTATTTTGTAGGTGTAAGGATGTTACATTTTCGCAATACTTCTAGTACCTTTTTAATCAAATATGAGCTGCTAATGGCACCTGGCTTCTGGAATGGTGTCAGACTAATAAGTTTGTAAATAAAAGGCAGAAGCATAGATTCCCTAGGTCACCTGTAATACAGTAAAAAGAGGTTTGGCTTTAGAGTCAGAAGACTGGGACGGAATCCTGGCTCAGCTAGTTGAAAAAAAATCTTGGTAGTATAGTGGAATGATAATCTGGACATGGGAGTCAAACAGAGGGAGGAATGGGTTTGATTTCACCACTTACATAAACGCATTTTGATGAAGCTGTTTCAGTTTGGATACCTTTGGCTGTATGTAACAGAAGACTCAACCAAAAGTAGTTTGAATTATAAGAGTTTCATCATCTCATATAACAAGTTTGGAGATTAATTCCATGGCTTAATGATATCTTCGGCACAGGAGCCTTCTACTTTTTGGTTCTGCCATTCTTTCTTTGTGATGTCTTCCTTCAAGGGGGTGATATTGACGCAGTAGCAATAGTTTTAGATGTGCAGTCATGATGACAGCCAGTGAAGAGAGGTATTTTTCTAATGATTCAAAAGTGAGTCCCCATTTTTCCATCCTCCACTGACTTTTTTTTTTTACATGTTTTCTCTTAAAATAATACTAGTATCTTAAATTGTTTAAACATGATACTACATCCTAAGAAGAGTACATGATGTGAACGCTTCTTGGCTTCTCATACTTATTCTCCAAAGACATAGACATTGTATTAGGAGATGTAATAATTACAACCAGAATAGAAAATTCAAACATGTTCTTCATTTAAAGAGCTTTGTAAATACCTTATCACAAATTATTACAAGATGAGTGTGTGTGAGAAACTAGAATCACCTACTTGGTTTGGTTTGTATAAAACCCAAATATGAGAAGGATACCTATCTTTTATATTAGCAAAATATTTGAAAATATATCAGTGATGCTAATTTTAATCATATTTGGACTTCTAAAAAATTATCCTCTTTCCAAAAAAAGAAAACATGCAAATGCAAAGAAAATGATTTTCTAAGATTTTTTTTAAAATTGAAGTTCTTTTATCAAGATAAATTTACATTTAAGAAATAAAGGAAAAGCAGGGCACATTGAGCTGGATAAAAAATGGTTGTTTTTATCATCACATTAACATAAAAGACAAATCACCACCAGCTTATGGGGAAGAAATAAATATTTTAAAAATACTATGATAAAAAATAGTTTCTGATACTGTCCAATGGATCTAGAAGAGAATGGCACAACTCTGTTAGCTATGCTAGCCTCTTTTCTTCAATAATGGAATAATTTTTGCATGTGACTTCATCATAATCAGTGATGGCCTGAACTTAATGCTTTTGTTAATATCGATAATATTATTGTCTATTCTTGTTTCACCACCATGAGCCATTCACCTGGTGTGGGTGACATCTTTGCTTTTTTCATTGAAGTGAAAGTTGACAGACTTTTCCTGCTTCTTTATTCCTGTAATGTTAACTAATGTTTTCTAGTCTAGTACTTTAACTTAAAATCTAATGTCTTATACTTGTACATTAAAGTAAAACACTTGACATACATGTGAGTTTATGGAGTATAATCTCTGTACACCTGAACAATGCAGTAACATGAAAATTGGGGATGATTTGAAGGTGAGGAAATCACCTCTATGATGCTGTGAGTGTGTTAAACTGTTTTTATTTTGTGACGCAGTAGCCTTTTTCTAAAAATAAAATTTATTGTGTATATTTAAGGTACAGAATGTGATAAGGTACACATATATAGTCAAATGGATACTATAGTGGAACAAATTAACGTATCCATCATCTCATAGTTACCCATTTTCTACCCCCCTTCCACTCCATGGCAAATCCATTAGTAAATTTACTAATTTAGCAAGAATCCTGAGTATAATACACTATTATTAATTGTAGGCTTCATGTTGGGTCTTCCAACCTTTTCATCCTGCATATTTGCTGCTTTGTATCCTTTGACCTGTATCTCCCCATTTCTTTCCCTCCGCATAACCACTGTTTCAGTTTCTATCTCTCTGTGTTGTATTTGACCTTTTAAAAATATTCCACATATAAGTGGGAGCATACAGTATTTTTCTTTCTGTATCCAGCTTATGTCACTTAGCATAGTGTCCTCCAGGGTCATCCATGTTATCGCAAATGGCAGGATCTTCTTCTTTTCTAAGGCAGAATAATATTCCATTGTATATATTCATTTTTCTATTTCCATTTGTCTGTTGATGGACACTTAGATTATTTTCATATCTTGGCTCTTGTGAGTAATGCTGCAGTGAATGTGGGAGTACAGATATCTTTATGAGGTGGTGATTTCATCTCCTTTGGGTATATACCCAGAAGATGGATTGCTGGGTCATATGGCAGTTCCATTTTTAATTTCTTTAGGAACGTCGACACTGTTTTGCGTAATGGCTGCACCAGTCTGCTTTCTCACCAACAGTGTACAAGGGCTCATTTTTCTCCACGCTGTCATCAACACTTATCTTTTGTGTGTTTGATAATAGTTATATAGGATATTCTTTAAGTGTTTAAAAAAAACATTCCTGGTCAGTATTTTCTGACTTTTCCCCCTCTAAGTTACACGTATTGCTCTTGTAATAAACAGAAGCATTAACAGAAACAATTGAATAATATTGGAAAAAAATTGAAGATATTGTGGAATTTACCATTTTGCTCCAGGTTTATTATTTGTAGTGTAGATTTATATTACAGTTTCATTCATAATTTTAGTTTTTTTAAACTTAGGTGAGAAGAAGAATGAGAATGTGAGAGACGGCTAGTGTATAATCATATGATATGACATTTGAATGGAAAAGGATTTGGTTCAATTTTAGGCATTTGAGAAAGTTATTTGGCACCTGCAGTAAGCTAAGCACTGTTCTGGCTATGTGTCTATGATGATGATTAAGAGAGTCTCAGCCTTATGTGGAGGAAAAAGGAAATAAATAGTTTAAAAATAAAACCAGTATTTCAGGGTTGGCATAGTATCTCATGCTTGTAATCCCAGGGACTCAGGGGACTAAAGTGGGAGGCTCGCTTGAGGCCAGAAGTTCAAGACCAGCCTGGGCAACATGGCTAGACCCCATCTCTAGAAAAAAATGAAAAAATATTAGCCTGGTGTGGTGGTACGTACCTTTAGTCCCAGCTACTTGGTAAGCTGAGGCAGGAGGATCATTTGAGCCCAGGAGTTCAAGGCCACAATGAGCTGTGATTGTGCCACTGCATTCCAGCCTAAGTGGCAGAGCAAGACCCTATCTCTCAGAAAAACCAAAACCAAAAAACCAGTATTTCAGGTTGGGATAGGCTCAATGATAAGAAAATGAGGCAGGCATAAAATAATGGGAGTATTGAGGTTAGAGGAGGCCTATTTTATGTAGTATGGTCTGGGAAAGCTTTTTGAAAAGGGTGTTGTTTGAACAGACTTGAATGCTGTGAGAGAGCAAAACTTGACGAAGATCCGGGGAATGAGATTGTGAAATTATCATGCTGGTGCACAGAGTACAAGCAAGAGATGACTGTGGTGACAATGGGGTTGAGAAGGGCTTGGATTTGAATTCTGTTTTGAAGGTAGAGTCAGTAGCCTTTGCAGGTAGATTGAATGTGGAATGTGAAAAAAAGAGCAGTTAAGGCTAATTCCTAGTTTAGTTTTGTTTTGGTTGGGGAGGGGTTGAGTATTGGGCATATGTTGGTACCGTTTATCTGAGATGAGAAAGAATAGAGGAAGAGTTTTTCTGTTTGTTTTGTGTGGGGTAGGGCGGGTGTGGGAATGGGAAACCAGGGATGCTGTTCGGATCATGCTTAATTTGAGATACTTACTAGATAACTGGATTGATGTATAAATGAGGTTGGAGTTTGGTATATAAATCTGGGAATCGTATACTGTAAATGGTATATAAAGCCATGGGACTAAAGATCACCTAGGGATTGAGAGGAGACAGAGGAAGAGAGAACCAAGGACTAGGAGCCAGCAGAGGAGGCTGAACACTGGTCATCAGTGTACAGGTGGAAGAAGCCAGGAGAGTATTTTAGTGAAGGATGCATTTCCAGAAGAGGGAGTGATCAGCTGTGTAAGTGCTGCTGAGAGATTGAGTTAGATGAAGACTGAGAATTGATCTATTGGATTTGTCAAGAGGGAACTGGTGGTGGTTCTTGATGAGCAGTTTTAGTGTAGAGGTGGGGATACAAGACTGATTTGAGTGGGTTTAAACAGAATGAGAGGCAAGTAAGTGAGACAGAGTACAGATTGGATTTTAGAGGAGGTTTGCTATCAAGGGAAGCACAAATGAAGCTAGAGCTGGTCTGGGTTGGGTAGAGAATCAAGGGACAGTTTTTATTTTGTATTTTTAAGATGGGTTGTTAACTGCGTATTTGGATGCTATTGGGTCTGCTTCATTATAGAGGAAAAAATTCTTAGTAGAAGAAAAGAGGATAATCACAGAAACAGTATGCAACAAGGGCTGGGGTCTAGCACACAAGCAGAGACATCAGACTTATAGGGGAGTAAGGACAGTTGATCTGTTTTAACAGGTGGGGAAACAAATATGTTAATACAGAACAGGTAGTTGGATGCGGTGTAAAGAAACAGCAGTTCCCTTCTGATTGTTTCTGTTTTCTCAGTGAAATAAGAAGCAAAGTCACCTGCTGAGACCCTTAGTTGGTGGAGGCCATGTTAGAATAATATAAAATGTTTTATTTTTAAATAATACTTTAGAAATATATTCTTCATTTAACTATTGGTTTTTTGTTATGTAGTTAGCAATATATGTCTAATTATATTTTATTTAAGCAGGGAGAGTTGAGTCATTGGGCCATATATGGTACAGATCAGAAGCCCCCCCCGCCCCAGCCCTTTGGAGTATGGGGAATTTGAAATCTAGAAACCTTGTGATTTTGCCTTCTCCCTCTTCTAGTTCTCTTAATTTTTCAGCTGGCACAGTATAAGACGAGAGAGGATGGTTTCACTTAGTCCAGTGTGCTCATTCAGCTGTTCTGCAGCATTCGGTTGCTTCCAGGACTTGAGAGTTGTGAAGCATCATCCCTTACACTGTGAAATGTCCCATACTGGGAAACTCTAATGGCCTATACCACTGTCACCCAGATGCCTGAGCTGAGATGTTCTTTTTGTTCAGGTTTTAAAGTGAAGTCTCATTCTCCTTCATCAGGTATAGACCCCCTAAGTATATTCTATTTTCTTTTAAGGTTCCAAGTGCCCCCTTTTGCTTTAAATAGTAAAGACCAATGTTAAGCCATCCCTTATTCTTATATTCCATTTTCTAATTCACTTCTCTGAACTACATTTTCATTATTTAAAAAATAATAATTATTATTATTTCTTTAGAGACAGGGTCTTGCTCTGTCACCTGGGCTAGAGTGCTGTGGTACAATCATAGCTCAGTGTAACCTTGAACTCCTGAGCTGGAACAATCTTCCTGCCTTGGTCTCCCAAGTAGCTGAGACTACATGTGTGCACCACCATGCTTGGCTAACTTTTTTTTTTCAATTTTTATAGAGACAGAGTCTCTCTATGTTGCTCAGGCTGGTCTTAAACTCCTGTCCTCAAGAGATCCTCCCACCTCACCCTCCTCATTGTCCTCATTTATGAAATAATAATTCCTCACTCATGGTTTCTCCATGAGGGTCTCATGAGGCAACATATGATGCATGTGAAAATTGTTCTGGAAAAGCCTAAAACCCTATAAAAAGAGAAATCCTAATGTCATGGTCATAATTTTTGTTATTCTCTAGAAGATATTGACAATTACACAGGACCACCCCTTAAACTTGTCTTTCATGTTACAAAGACATTCATTTCTCATTTTTTTCTTCTTCTGTTAGAGGCTTAGTGTAGTGACTTGGGTATTGTTATGGGTTTTGAAATATGGGGTTGAAATGTGTATACTACAAACTGGGGATGAAAGAAAGGAAGCTGATTATATTGCCTGTTTTCAAATAGTTTATTCTTCTAACTTTTAAAAACTACAAACTCTCCTTCTCATCAGTTTTACAAATGGATAAAATGAAAGTTACTAGAAACCAGAATTTAGCATGTTAAAATGTACTTTGATTTTATGTTTTCACTTGCTAATTTCCAAATCTGCCAAAGATAGTGTCTCTTGTATCAGCTGAGTATAAAAAAACACAGCTCGCAGATTTTGTGAGGGGGAGGGTTTCGAAGAAATTTTACTTTTTCTACTTAAAAAAAGCCTTTTACTATTTGGGAAAGAAAACATTTCTAATGACATCATTTACTACTGCAGTGTTTCTTCTTAATCTTACTGGATTTCAGTGGCCAATGCTACCTGTGGATGCAAATATTTCCCATCATAATTATAGATTTTTAGTGCTAGAATAAACCCCGAGGGCTCGTGTTGCTTAACATTTTTATTTAATATATGAGACAATTAAGACTAAGAGGAGAATTGTCTTTCTCTCAATTCATGGTAAAGTCAGGATCTGAATTGAGGTCTCCAGACAGTCATTGCAGGGTTTTCCTTGTTAAAGTGCTCTACCCGGCCTTTTGAAGCTTAGTTGTGTTCTCAGAAAGAGAACTAGTGAAGTTGCCCAGACACAGTAAGAAGGAGAACAGACAGAGGTGTGTTTTGTGACTTTCGTGTGTTTAATTTTCCTGTCCTCTTGAAGATATAGGTTTTAATTAATTATCACAAAATATAGAAAGCAAACAGGTTCTTTGGTTGTGTTCTCTTTGAAGTCTCTTTAATAATTCTGAATTATTAGTTGGTCTTTTTAATGTCAGCCCGGTTACCTTAGATAAGGATGGTCAGAGGACCAAATACAGTTTTGCTTCTGCAAGCACATATCAGAGTTCTTCCAACTGACTGTGACATCCTGTTTATGTACCATGGGTTAGAACCACTTTCATGTGGGTTCTGAGATATACAGAAGATTCAAAAGACTTTAGAGATGGCTACCACAGTTTTATTTCTCTTCCCCTTTTTGTTTGCTGGGAATTCTCTGGTTATTTAGTTTTAGAATTTTTTAACTTAAAGTATTTTATTTTTAACCCTTTTATTATAAAATACAATAAAAAATTGAAAAGTCATAAAAAAATTTATAGGTTAGCAAATCATTTTAAGTTAAATATCCTCGTAACTACTATTCAGTTCAAGAAATAAAACATTGCCAGCCACTCTGGAAACCCTTTTACGTTCCTCTTGAAATCACAGCTCTCTAGATCCTACCTCTGTAAGTAACCATTATTCTGACTTTTATAATAATCGCTTCTTTATGGTTCCTTGTGGTTTTTTCCCCTCAAGTGTTTGTCCTTAGACAACAAAGTCAAATCTTGCTCATTTAAAAAAAACCTGATATGTATTTTAAATCTCTCTTAATCTATAAGTTCCCCTCAATTTCTCTGTAATTTACCTGTTGAAGAACCTGGGCCTTTTGGCCTCTGGCCTTTCCGTAGTCTGGATTTTGCTGATCGCATATTCAAAGGTGCCAAGATCATGATTGGCTGAGGATTGGCTTCCTTATGGGATAAGAGGGTTGCTGGTCTTGTAGGTGTGGTTTTTAGCCCTATGGTGGCTTTAAGTCATTTGGTGGCACTGTTCTGCTTGCCTGGTTGCAGTGCTAATGCTTACAGGTCCATTTATAAGAACTTCTACTTTTATATTTAGAGCTGTCCATGTGATCTCAACTTGCGGGTGACCCTGGAAGCCAACTGCTGTGGGGGCTCAAGGACTAAAATTATTGTCTATCCATCCTTAATTATGGAATTTTGCTTTCTCAGCCCCTTTCACCTTGATTGTGGCTTTTCTTTGGAAATGTCACTTTTTAAAAGTTTTACACAAATTACCCCATGAGTTGGGCTGTTCATGGTCCCTTTCACAGTTTTCCATCTGTGCCGTGGGTTTACTCTCATTTGTATGTATATTTTTGTCTCTTCTGTGGAATTCTGGGAAGAAACAAAGGTGTGGGTTTCTGTTCATTTGGTCATCTTCAATCCTCCACTGGGATAAAACTACATAAACTGGCTTTACCTTTTAGAAGGATTTAGAAGATAGCAATGTCCCATACCTATTTTTTTGTATTTTACATAAGGCTATAGTCACAGGAGCTACTGTGGTCCAGTTATAACTTGTTCCTCCACAGTGATTTTTCTGTAGTAATTCTCTTGTTTTGTTCAGGTCCCATTCCTTTTGTTTCTAGCTTCAAATTAAGAATTTTTTATATTATTTATGTGACTTATAGCAGTTTCATTCTCTTCAT
The DNA here is from genome assembly GCA_004363605.1 of Indri indri. Lineage (NCBI taxonomy): Eukaryota > Metazoa > Chordata > Mammalia > Primates > Indriidae > Indri > Indri indri. The sequence goes on along the minus strand of RJWJ010001556.1, from coordinate 72,972 downwards.
GTATAAAAATACAAATAATATGTAGGCCCTTGATTATTAGTCTGAGATTAAAATGAAGTGACATTAGCCTAACAGGGTGTTGGTTTTCTGTCATATTTGCATGCATGTACATGTGTATATATGTATGCATATACTCACTTCTATGCATTAGTAAAATATACAGTTACTTAAAGGAACTTGATTGATTAATTTCAGTAGAATTCAGAGAAAAATCTCCAGAGAGAAATGGAGCTTTTAAATTAACCATGAATGTCAGCTTGCCCTAACAATTAAAAAAGCATCCCAAGAATCGCATGCTTTGTTTGCACACATAAAGTCCAATGGATAATCAGTGGAATTACGTAGTTAAATGAAACCAAATCTATTTTCTTCATCTTTAGCATATATAATTTTTGACTCCAAATATTTTATACCTGCTAAATGGTGATTGCTCAATAACTATTAGTTGATTAGACAAAAATTTCCTTTTGCTGCAGTCCTATGTATCATTTTTCATGTACACATATTTATTTTTTTAATTTTATTTTTTAGCCTTTTTATTGTTCTAGCTGTTCCTCAGGGGGATGACAACAATGAGCCTAGAAGAGGCACTCTGAACATGTTCTTTTCCAAGGCTAATGTGGCTCAACCCTAAGTCCCTTTCTATATGATTCTGCCAAGCTTGAGTTACTTCTACGTAATGGACATGGCAATAATGAAAGAAAAACCTGGTATATTATGGTATGCTTTGGTTTGTTTAGGTTCTGTTGCTAAATGGTGAGTGTAATTTTCTTGGTTATTCCAGTTGATAATTTTAGTTGATGTTAGTGTGAGTTAGTTTTTTGGCTGGCATTGCAAACAACAGAAACTTGACAGTTTTCCTGTTTCAAGATGGATTCTGTTTTTTCATTTATGTTGGTATTAGGGCGTTTTCACACAGAATAGTGGGCAGTATCTGTTTTACAAAATTGCCATGCTCTCTGGGATTAGAACTCCAAGATTTGTCTGTGTCCAGCTATGTTGGCTATTGTTGTAAAAAATTAAAAAACAGGTTGCATTATATTGCATAGCTTTGCGATGAATGCCATTCTGATCTTAGGTCAGATTAGTTATAAGCCAATAGCTTTATTACTTTTCCGAGGATATGATGAAAACAGAAGTTGTGTTTTGTTGTTGTTGTTGTTTTTTAAGAAGGAGAAATGGAGGGGGCAAAAGGAAAGGGTTGGAGGGAAAATGGCACTGTTTCAACCTAAAAAAATAATTTTTTAAGAATATGATGATCTTATAAACTATTTATTTGATTTGTGAAAATGATAATAAAGGGTTTACCATAAAATTCAAACATAGATAAATGGCATTGATGCCAACCAAATATGTTTCATCTGATTGGATTATCTGCATTTCAGATGATGAAAAAACATGGATTCATTTTTAATGATGACCTCATTAAATTTTAAGAGACAAAGCTGGCTATTAATCACAACCTACTTAGCTATTGATTCTATTGTTATTTCTTGGCATTGGCTTTTTTTTTTCATTTATCAAATTGCAGATTTCTTGACAATGTACTCTGTATTATGTAAAGTGAATCATATCTAGGCATTGCCCTCAAGGAGCTTATGGTCTAATAGGGGACAGGTGTCCATAGAAAAAACTAGTGTACTATAAATCAATGCAGAATGTTTTAAATCATTTGCCTTAAGAACTGTGAACTAAAATAAAATTTTAAGACTCACCCCCCACCAGCTGACTAAATGGACCCCCTTGTGGCCAAAGGAATATCCTAAAACTAAATTGCCTGCCAGGAGGAAGGAGGTCAGACATGCCTTATCATGCCCCCCTCCCTTCTTGGGGACATCCTTTGTAACCTATTAACAGGCCTAAGGGTATGCAAGACAAACCTGCAGATGACTTATCTCTGATAAACAGCTCCTTATGTTGGACCATTCCAAGCCTTTAGACAAAGCTTCGTGTCCTTAACCAATTACAAGCCAAAGAATCTTTAAACCCACCTATAACCTGTAAGCCCCCGCTTCGAGATGGCCCACCTTTTCGGGCCAAACCAATGTATGCCTCCCACATATTGATTTATGACTTCACCCGTAACCCCTGTCTCCTTGAAATGTATAAAACCAAACTAACCCAACATCAGCGAGTCCACTGCTCAAGGCCTCTTGGGCATGGCTCCGGGTCATGGTCCTCGAATTTGGCTCAGAGTAAATCTCTTTAAAATTATTTTACAGAGTTTGGTCTTTTTTCCATTGACAGAACAGTCCAGATAATTTGGGACAGTGGTACATTCTGAAATAGCTAGTTCACCAAGAGTATGTTAAAAAGGAGTTCTTTAAAGTATCCTGAAATACCGATATTCTCGGCTTCTCGCCCCCCCCCCCCCCATGAAACCTGCGGATCCTGCAGGAGTTACGACTTGCTGAAGCCGGGTTGAGGCAGCTTTGAAGGAAGTTAATCTCTTCTTTTGCCTCTGTCCAGTAGGTGGGGGGTTTCATAACTGTGAAGCTTAGCCAAGGAGACAACCCCTGCAGATTCTTACCTTTCCCAGGGGTCAAGTGTCTTTTGCTTTGCCACTTTTTATTTTATTTTAAATAACAAAGGGCTTTTCTGTTACTCCCTTCAAGGGATCAGCTTTTATATTAATACCTCTTTTGAAAAGTAACTTTGAAAAAGATGTAAAAAGAATCTTTGTAAAAATTTTTAGTGACCTTTTATAAGTTTAAAATGACTTTTTATTCAGATTATATAGCCAATTCTAAATGTGTCTGGGTCTCCCACCAGAAACCAGGTTGGGATCTAATAGTATTCCAGCTCAGATAGCATTCAGGTAGATGGAGCTAGAAATAAGTCCAAGTAGACATTTTCCGTCAGGACTTTTTAACACTAAACCGGAAAATTAGAAGTATCTTATAAGCCTTATCCCTTTAATTAATTAAATTCTTAATAGGAACCAGAACTGTAAATTTCCTCCTCCCCTACCCAAAAATATAACATAGATACATGTCCTCATTTAATTTTAGTCATTCTTGGTGAATGTGATAATTAAAGTGTAATAAGATATGCAAATTGGATGGTGAATTCAATAAAGGTAACAGCTGATTAGGCTTCTCCTCTCAATATCACTTTATGAAGGTCTTCTGATATATGCTGATGTACTCTTGAGTTTCCTTTTTTCCTCTTGTTTTCTTTCCTCTCATTTTGCCCCTGTTGAAGGATATTACCTTCTATAGTATTGTTGTGAGTAGGGTATCAGGATATTGGTCTTAGGGGAGGTGAATTAATTATAGATTTGGTTTTTCCATTTTATGGGGATATTCTTCAGAATAGGAATATACAGTACATGTCATATACTTTGGGTTATTTGTTTATGTTAATCCCTTTAAGAAAGGAGTGCTTTACTTACTTCAGCTTGCTTAACAAGAAGAAAATAATTGATTCAAAAGCTATGTGCCGTGCATGGTGAGTTTTGAATGCACCAAGGTGTTATATATACAGTAGTCTGACTTTGCCTTGGTTCTTAAAGTTACATAAAAATAACATTGAACTTTAAACTTTATGATATAGGGGAGGAAAAAAAGCTCTTCCTCTACCCTTTTGGTTCAGTAGCTGGGTCTGAGAATCAAAATGATAAAAGACAGATTAACAGGAGCAAAAATCATAGTACAATTACATATGTATGTATGGGATTTCACAAAGACATATAACTCAAGGAGGGAATTGGAATTTGGGGCTTTTACACCATCTTCACAGAGGGGATAACTTACAGAGATAGAGAAGTGGTTAGATAAAGGAAGAAGGTTGTGGGCCTTCAGGAGAGGCTAAATTGTGGGAAAGTGACTGAAAAAGATATGGTAAATAGAGGTCATTTGTAGGTTTTTAATGCAAATAAGAGTGTTCTTAGCTGTTATGAGTTCTCTCCAGAGTAGCTCTATTCCTGGTACTGGAGAGGGAGACACCTTTACAAATGGAAATTTATGTCCTGCTTTTTAGCCAGAGAGCTTCTCCCCCTGTGTCTGGTTTCTTAAATGCCTTCAGCTCAAAGTAATACTTATGCTAGTATGGCATATTTTGGGGTGGAATATTCTGGTTTCCTTCCAAGGGGAAAGAAGTTCTTAGGTGACTGATAATATTGCACTAGATTTTATGAAAGCTGTTAATCCTCCATTTGGGCCCACAAAGACACCTCTATTTGAAGTCAGAACACTAATTTTCTTCTGTAGTATTTCATTTAAAAAATACACCAGTTTTAAAATATGTTTTATAATGTGTACAGTATAGTACTATAATAGTACATGTATGATTTATATACAGTTGTATTAATATATATTAATATTTGGTGTACATCAGGGTTTTTTTTAAACTGGTGAGTGCCTTCATAAAATGTCTAGTGGCCGCTGGTCTGTGAACTTATTTATACTTACTAAGGTACTAAACCTTTACTTAAAGTATTCATTTGTATTTCTATATAATTTGCATATTTCATTTTGGGGAGGTCCTTTTCAACTTCCTGTGTATTCTTTGAAGCACAGATTCCTCTTGGTATGACAGGCCTCTAAGCCTATATTGTATACGTAACAGGCATAAAATAAATATTTGATGAATGAGTTTGCAAAAATCATACATAAAAATGAAGTTGTTCATTTTCATCATTTACTCCAGAAATTTTCATAGATTCATTGCATAGCAGTTAGAAATGGCCACGGTAGATTGAGTAGACAGGTAAGAAACTGACATATTGAGAAGTAATAGCTGACACCTGCAAAATAAAGAGAAGAATCAATATATATGGCCTACTGAGATTATTTATTATGGGGCCATACAGCCTTATGAATCTTGGTAACCCCTAGCTTAGGGCATTATTATATTGAAGCAAAGGGCAGTGATGGATGACTTCCAGTACCGACTCTGTCTTTACCTTGACCTGAGGCAAGCCATTTAATCTTTGTGATCCTCAGTTCCCTCTTTTATAACATGAAATGACAGGGCTAGAAAGTTGCGGATGTCTCCTACAGATGTGAAATTCTATATCTGCAGTGATTATCTAAGGCAATCAACTACAGGTTCAATTAGATTTGCTGTATTCTCTGTAATAAGAAATGTGAGCATGTCATATATTTCAGAAACATTTCCTTTAGAATGATTACATTTTTTTTGGCCAAAGTGATTTGGGATGTAAGTCTGTGTAGGGGATAAAGCTTTTTGAGGTTAAAGAAGGCAAATTAGGATAGATAAATGGAAACTGTATGGACTTAGAGTTTAATAATAATAATGTATGGTGTTCTGTGATTAAATAGGAAATTTTGAAGTAATGAGCTCCTCGTATCTGAGAAAGTAAAGCAGAAATACATAGCCATTTACAAGGGATATTGTAGAAAATATCGACCATTTGGGTAAAATTTGTTCAACTGGGCAACCTTCCTACCCAAGAGCAGCTCTACTAATATTGGGGAACTCTTCGAGGTTACCTAAAGCAAGTTAGGAAGGTATATAGGGAGGTACTGTGTATGACACACATGTCGTCTTAGACTGGTCTTGATCTTGGGATGATGCCCCCTGTGGAACTTGTCAGGAAGCCTTACCACAGCCGCTGGGGTTCTCTTTCCCCTTGTTCTGTTTTGGTGTCAAGGATTTAACAACAATGTTGGACTTTCTTCTTTATTTTCTTAATGTCTTATCCAACAAAGGTAGTTACTTAAAATTTGGAGTATTTCCTTTCACAGTTTATTCTGTGCTATATTAGCATATATCTTCTTGATACCTTCTTTTTTTTTTTTTTTTTTTTTTTTTTTTTTTTTTTTTTTTTTTTTTTTTTTTTTTTTTTTTTTTTTTTTTTTTTTTTTTTTTTTTTTTTTTTTTTTTTTTTTGAGACAGAGTCTCACTCTGTTGCCCAGGGTAGAGTGCCGTGGCATCATCATAGTTCACAGCAACCTCGAACTCCTGGGCTCAAGCAATCCTTCTGCCTTAGCCTCCTGAGTAGCTGGGATCACAGGCATGTGCCGCCATGCCTGGCTAATTTTTTATATATGTATTTTTAGTTGTCCAGCTAATTTCTTTCTAATTTTGGTAGAGATGGGGTCTCGCTCTTGCTCAGGCTCGTCTCAAACTCCTGACCTCAAGTGATCCACCTGCCTTGGCCTCCCAGAGTGCTAGGATTATAGGCGTGAGCCACAGCGCCCAGCCTTGATACCTTCTTTATAAAAATGGGACATAGTTTACATCCTGTTCTATGTATATCTTGCTGCTTCCTCGTAACCATATATTATGGATATTTTTTCTTGCCAGCACTTGTAGATCTCCATAATTCTTTTAAATAATAGTGAATGTTTATAAAATACTATGTGCCAGTGCTTTTAAAAGTGCTTTTCATGTACTAACAACATTTAACCCTCACAACCTCATGAGGCAGGAACTTCTGTTGCAGATGAAGAAGTAGAAGCAGAGAGATGTTAAGTGATTCCCCGATGGTTACATAGCAGATGACAGACCCGGTATTGGAACCCAGGCAGTCTGGCTAGAGTCTGCGCTCTTAACCATTTCACTGCCCCGCTTCTCCTATGACTGTGGGTTCCTTTATATGCCTATGCCGTGATTCATTTTAGTTACTCCTCACAGTTGTACTTTTAGTTTCCTCCCCTTTCCTTTTCGATACTACAATGTGCTAGACATGTTCTAGGTCTGGTAATACCCCTGTGAGCCAAAAACACAAAAATCCCCGTCTTTGTGAAATTCACACTGGAGGGTGGGGCAGAGGAGGTTGGAGTCAGACTATTTAAAAGTTAAATAAGGGCCAGGCGCGGTGGCTCACGCCTGTAACCGAGGCGGGCGGATTGTTTGAGCTCAGGAGTTCGAAACCAGCCTGAGCAAGAGCGAGACCCCGTCTCTACTAAAAATAGAAAGAAATTAATTGGACAACTAAAAATATATAGAAAAAATTAGCTGGGCATGGTGGCACATGCCTATAGTCCCAGCTACTTGGGAGGCTGAGGCAGGAGGATCGCTTGAGCCCAGGAGTTTGAGGTTGCTGTGAGCTAGGCTGATGCCACGGCACTCTAGCCCAGGCAACATAATGAGACTCTGTCTCAAAAAAAAAAAAAAAAAAGTTAAATAAGAAAATTATATAGTAGAAGAGCGGGAGAGAGGTAGTATGAAAAATAAATAAAGCAGGGAAGCAAACTGTGGTGTTGCTGTGGTGTGTAGCAGTTTTAAACAGGGTAGGGAGGTGACATGTGAGCAAGGTCCAGGCAGATGGAAGGAAGTGAGCCATGTGGACATCTGGGCAAAGAATGTGTCAGCAGAGGAAGTGGCAAGTGCCAAGGCCTAACGTGGGTACATGTGTGGCGTTTTACAGAAATACTTAAGAAGCTTGTGTGGCCGGAACAGAGTGAGTAAAGAATAGGAGGAATTACAGGAGACGAGGGAAGGAGGGACTGATGCTCAGGTAGTTAGAGCCTTGTAGGTCATTCTTGAGAACTTTTAATCTTTGTGAGATGGTGATCTATGAGAAGATTTTTAAAATTTTATTTATTATTATTTATTACAAGTATTACATCATGCCCTAAAAAGGAGGTAACATCAGAAAAGAACACCCGGCTTCAAATCAGTAGGTGTGAGTTTTAGTCCTAACTGAGCCATGCCCTACATATATGCCTTAATAATGTTGGCCAGTTTACAAAAAGAAGATTCCATTATTCCATGTTCAGGCTTCTTCCAAATGTAAGAAATGGAATAGAGTTAATATGTATACAGAGATTGAGAAAGAACCCCACACTCAGTTACACGTGTATATGCATAGATATAGACTTAGAAAGATGAAACCTTGTAGTAACTTATGTTTAGAAAAGGTTACACAAATTTGGGGGGAAACAAAGTACACCAATTATTAAAGGAAAAAGTATGAAAAACTAACATTTCTCCCTGAGAAGATTTTGAGGAAAGGGGTGCTGTGTTCTGGCTTCTGTTTGGAAAAGGTCCCTTGGCCTGCTGTGTTGAGACTAAGCTGTAAGGGAATAAAGGGGGAAGGCAGCAGGGGAGGCGTGTGACGGTGTAGACAGGGTGGTTGCAGTGGAGGTGGTGAAAAGTGGTGGGAACCTGGACGTGTTGCCAAGGTACAGTCTGCAGAATTTGCTAATGGGTTGACTGGGCGGGTGAGGGACCAAATTCCAAGAGTTTTGGGAGGAACTGGAAGGATGGACTTACTGTTGACTGATTTGCCGTGAATTTACGCAAGTGTCTTGATGCTGAATTTTTGAATCAAAGAACAAACCGATGGCCTTCAGTACTTCAGATACAGCTCTTCAGCCACTAGTCTTAGAAGCCAGATGGTATGTTTGCTTCATTATCTTGAAGTATCGGGTTTCACTTTTTCAAGAAGTAGAAACATGTCATAGAGGCAAGCTGGCTTTCCAGGCAATATAACTAGATGTTGTCAGTAATTTTCAGGGTATGAAATGTTCAGTTTTGTAGGTTCAGGAGGTCGATTTTGTAGGTTTACCTAGAGTTAAATGGGCCCATACACCAAACTCAGAGTAACAGATCTCACCAGTTCAGTTCGTCATGGAGGCCCATGAGCCCACAGCCACCGGCAACCAGCCCCTCAGGATTACAGGGATGGCCCCCTGCCCTGCAGCCAGGGAATCTGGGGAAATGCCAATTTCCTGACTTCCAGCCAGCCTCACAGTATTCAGCGAGAAGCCTCTTCCATTAAGCCTAAGGAATCATTCCTATTGTCTGGTTCCCTTTGGAGCCATGAGACTAGTTAAGCCTAGTGCTTTAATCTTTTTAAACTGTGGTTCTCATCCTCTACCCAGCGTGGAAGCCCCACAGCCACCATTTTCTGATTTTTGCTGGTACTTCCTTCGACTTCTTCCCATCGTTTCCCCTGCAGCTTCTTTTCAAAACATTTTTGTACGTCTCATTGAATTTCCCTGTCTGTAATGGACCAGCTTTCCTTTAACCTCTTCACAGAAGCCTATGTCCTTACAGATTTCATTTTTTTCCCCTTAAAATAAAGCCACAAAGTTTTCTTCAAACAAAATCTTTCACAGACCCTTACTGTGTAAAGTGGATGAACGCCCAGTAATGGGTTGCACTGTGGGTGGAGGAGGACTCTGGTCTCAGCTGCTCAGCCTTCCCAGTGCCACTGACCTGGTCCCTCAGGGTCCTCAGTGGGAGTCAGAGTGATGCAGCTCTGCTTTCAGGAAAAGCCACCACTTCTTAACTCTGGTATCCTTGGGTCTCTTGACAGAGGTGCATGCTGATTGCCCTATAGGACTACTCGCGGCTCTCCTTGCTACCTCTGGATCTCTTATTCTTCCTTGTCACTTGAAAACCTGACTTCTAAAGCACATTTCTTCCTTCTTACTCTAGACTGTGAACTTGAACTTGAGATCAGTGACCATCTTTTTATCTTTGTTTTTCCTTGTGTCTGGCATGTGGTACGTGGATGAATGATAGAATGAAAACACAAAATGCTGGATTATTGACTTTTTAATAAATAATAGTTCTTATAGGTACTGGCAATAAGTCCAATAAAGGAAACCAATGGGAACCTGGACTCAAAGGGGGATTTCTTCACTGGTTTTATATGGTGGCTTCATCAGGGTATGGTAGGTTGTTGTATGTCAATACACTTAAATGACTGTTTGTGTCTAAGAGGATTGGCTATTTTGATCATCTGCCTAGGGTGCCTACTCTGCTTGCTAGTGTCACTGCCATTGAGAAATTTTTACCCTTTGGATTCCTCTTCATTAAGTGTACGGAAGACTATTCCCCTTGCTACAACATTCTTTCTTCACATGAGGCATAAAATGTGCAATTATGTTCTAGTTTTGTTAGTTAAAATAACATACAGTCTTGTTACCCTGAGATTAGAGCCCAGTTACTTTGGATTTGCATCTCTCCATACATCCCCAGTTACCTATATGAATACATTTAGGTGGATTATTTTTTCAGACTGATAAACCTATTAGTCTTAAGAGTAAGTTTATTTTCAACTATTTGCAGCTCATAGTCTAACTCTCCAAGTTCTGACAACAGGATCACGTAGGTAGACAGTTACATTGGTGCAAACTATTTCCTCCTTGACTGCTTCCAAAATTTAGGAAAGCCATCGTGGTTAATGAGTTATATCAAAAGCATAGCTTCTTAGTTATTTTCTCTTACATTATTGCATAGGTGTTTTCATGTGTTTCACATAGCTGCATGCCTGCACATCAGTACTTAAAATATAGGTGTCCTCTCATTTGAATATTTGAATGCAGAGAATTCTCACATGCAGAGTAGTGAAGACTGCTTGCTTTGTACAAAAACAGACTGATTTGACCCTCTTTTTGGTGCTGTTTTGAGGAAACATTTTTCTAAGTGTATCAGTATGCATTTAAAAATTAAAAATCAGATATGTATTTAAAAAACACTTTTTTTTTTCATGAGAGAAAATCTTTAAGAAGTAGGCATTCTAGTCATACTCAAGTCCTTCAGTTGGCCCTGTGGAACCTCAGATGTAGAGTCATCCCTCTCTGGTATACATGGCTTTCCACATATAAGTGGACCTATACCACTGAAAGCTGTGTTGTTCAAGAGTCAACTGTATTATGAGTATTTTTATGTAAGTTAAATATCAATTTGCAAGAAAGGTATAAGGAGTAAGAGAAATGAACATGGAGAAAGAAGCAACATTTTCTCCTTACCTGCTACTTGTAGAGAACTGGGTTTTTTTGAAATACCTATGAATTTATTACTCTTCTATTGGACTGCTGTTTTGTTCACAAGACTCAGGAAAATAAGAACCATCAAATATTAAATTGTTTTTACTTTGAAGACATTCAAAAATTATAGCCCTGTAAATTTCTATGCTATTCTAATAAAGAAATGTTTGCTATGGTGTTTATTACATAGTCAAAACCTGTTTGATTCATGTTCTGAAATGTGACATTCAAGGAACCAGGAGATCCTGGGTGCTCATCCCACCTCCAGCACTAACTCCAGATAGTGTGGGACTTTGGGCCTCAGTCATTGTATCTTCTTGAATCTTAATTTTCTCATCTGTGAAATAAGGGAATGATATTATGTCACCTTTATGTATTTTTTTTGTTATGCTATGAATTTAATATTCTATGCAAATTAGTTCTTACATTTGATGCTTGGAAGAAAAAAGGGAAAGGCCTCTGTATGTTTTCTGTATTACTCAAGTTAATGCTCTAGACAAGGATACATCTTTATTTTTATTTAGAAATATGTTCCAAGAAAATATGAACCATTATATTAAATTAACTTTACATTCAATTTTTATTTTAACTAACATTTCAAGGCTGTCTGGAAATTCATATCATCTTAAACTTTCTTAAGGTATTAATATTATCAGCATTCATATTTTGAAGGATAATAGCTATTAAAAACATGTCTGTGCCAGGCACATTTTTTTGTTTATTTGTTTGTTTCCAGAGCTATATTAGAAGATGTCAGGCACATTTTTAAAGGGAAACTTTTTTTTCAGGTTTTTATTAACCTGAACAGAGCTTATTAAACAAAGAGAGTGGTGTGTAAGAAAGGAATGTTTAGAACAAGAATACTCTGAGAATTTGCATTAAAGCTTTTCCTACTTTATTTGGTCACATATAAAGTGTGCCCTTACTATTCCATGACAGGTAGGAGTTTTGCTTATAGTTCTGGTCTCTCCTAGCATTTTAAAGCCAAATTTAATAAAAGCACAAAATAATATTTTTAACAAATTACTTAATCATGCATTTCAATTTTGAACTTTTCCTCTTAGTTTTATGGTGTTCTTACTCCCTTAAAATCAGCCCTGGCCTGTTTCATGTCCTAATCTGGTGTTCATAATGTCACCAGAACATTTTCCCTGGGTTGTTACATATTAACTGTACTGTTTTCACATATTCTGCATAGCTAACTACATAATGGTTATTAGGTTGATGAAGTACCATTGTGTTAAACACAATTGTTATTGTTATAGTATTGTTGTTGGTGGTATTTTCCTCTTTTTGGTTTTCCATAGTGTTATTTTCATCCAACGGAAATGTTTCTACTTAACGAATCACAATGTTTTGTGTTCAAATGGATTCTGTCCACATCCTTAGGGACTGCTGCGTCTACTGTCATCACCCATAGCTTTGGAAGAACATTTCCCAAATCCACCTCCATCTTAATTCCCAGCCAGCTGACTTGCATTTCCAGAGATTTGATGGACATTACCAGAACCCCAGATTTAGTGTCCTAGGTGAATTTATTACCTTCTATCCCAATACTCAGTCAGTTCTGATAGCTAGTGGCACCACTGCTCTTCTCTTTTCTTAGGCTGGGGATCAGCAAACTATGGCCCACAGGCCAAATCTGGCTTGCTGATTGTTTTTGTAAATAAAGTTTTATTGGCACACGGAAACACCCATTCATTTAAGTATTGTCTAAGGCTTCTCTTACATTCAGGTGACACAGTTAAGTAGTTGCAACAGAGACCTATGACCAGTAAAGCCTAAAGTACTTCCTGTCTGGCTCTTTGTAGAAAAATTTGCTGACCCTTGCTTTAGACTTTGATTCCTCCATTGGGATTTCCCAAGTATATTGTAGTAAGAGAACTAATCTCCTTTTATTTAATCATCTTTAAAAAAAAAAATCTGTCACATGCATTCTGACTCTCATATCATTTTGTGTAGGATATTAAATTAATTTCCCCACCCCTTGGCTTCTTTTCCTCTTGTATTTCATTTTGCGCTATGCTACCAGTGTCATGTTCTCAAAGTTTGGTTCCACTCTGTGTGCACTCTGCCACCAAAATTTAAGAGGTTTCCCCATTGCTCACTAAATTAGAGGCTCTCTAGCCTCTTCCTTAAGTCTTCTTCCATAATATAATCCCTATTGTTCTCTGATACACAGAACTGCTTTCTATAATACAATGAAATACTTTCCCCTTCTTGTCTTTCTCCATGCTGTAACAACTGCCTAGAGTTTTCTCTGCCTCATTTCCATCCTCTCCTACTCCTGTCTGCCAATAAAACCCTCCCAAATTTCTTTGTGAAACTTTTTTCTGTGTTTTTTTTTTTGGGTGTGTGTATACACATTCTTTTTCCCTCCATGGCATGTTAAACAGTTCTCTGTCACTGAGGGCATCTTACTTGATGCTGTGTTGTTTATGTTCTTTTACATCTCCATGTTATAAACCATAAACTTGCTGAGTGCAAGGTGCTTCACTTCCTCATCATTATGTTCCCTTAAACACTTACCATAGTGTCTTAGATGTGTTTAATAAGTAATTGAATTGCATTATAGAAAGCAGGCTTTTTAATTTGGATTCAATTATCAGTGATCTCAGAGCCTCTCTTGAATGTTGGGCAGTGATTCTAGGTGTTATAACTAAAGTTCTTGAAGAAGCTAGATTTTAACTTCTTTGTGTAGATTGCTAATGAAATGGAAAGTTTTTTTTTTGTTTGATAAATTATTTCACGTTTACTATAAGAAAAGTATTTATGTGTGGTGATGTGTTTGGTACCGATAAGAAAAGTAAAACCAAGGGGCAGAGCCAGGCAATAATTCTCTTGAATGTTGTTATGCAATCTACTAAAGTCAGATTTTCAGAATTTCATTAAGTTTTTTCAGGATCCCAAGTGGAAAAATTATATCAAAGTGCTCTAAGAAGTTATTGAAATGAAACATAGGTGCTGTTAAAATAGTATTTTTTACTCTGCCTGTTCTTGTATTTACTCATTCTCTGCATACTTCCCGGAAGATTTCGACATGGCTTTTTATCACACAGAGCTCGTCCTATTAATCCCAATTTGTTGTTAATTTATAGTTCTGAATTTGTACTCTTGAAAAAGTTGGCAAAAACAAAAAAGTGTGCAAAGTGTAGAGACTTTTCATAGTTATGTCATCCATCTAAAGTCACATGTCTAGAAAGTGGGCTGCTGATACCCTCAGCTTTCTCAATTGGCTTCAGAAACCTAGAGATTGCTAAGGGGGACCAGGGACCCAATTTGGTGCATAAAATACAATACCCCAAGACTCAGTAATAAAAATAATCAAAGCAACAGAACACCCCAAAACACATATAACATTAAACAGAATTGAAGACTTGAAAATTTAATTTTAAAATGAGCAAAGGATATGAATAGTTTCCAGGAAAAGATATAAGTTCTGCTTTGTTCACTGCTGTCTTCTAGGGCAAAATCTATGTTTGCTCTGTACATTGCATGCCTGAATGAATGAATAACATCCGCATAAAAAATATATTGACACCTCCCATCTTGAGTAAAGAAATGCTTAATAAAATAACTAGATAATGTACACCTTTGAACCAGCATTTCTACTTCTTAGAATTTAAGCTAGGGAAATAATGACACAAATGAGCATTGATTTCACATCTAGGTTTCTGTAATCCAGAAATACTTTCTCAAATATTCATATATATATATATATATGTATGTGTATATATATGTATGTATGTATAAATAAATATATAAACACAAATCTGTTTGCACATACATGCTTGCATATGTGAGGGATTCTGGAGTGTGGAAGTGAGCATCAGCATCAGTAACTGTAGGTTTTCTCTGGGGAGCAGGGCTAGGGAGATGCGGGGATTCCCAGGATGTAGGTATTATGCCTTCTATTTACTCTTCTCTCCTGTCTGAATTTTCTTAAGGTATGTTTTACTCTTATATTCGACAAAACAAAGAAAGAATATATTAAGTTTTAGGCATATTTTCATTAATATTTAAAGTAAGTAACTTATTTGAAGGGTTAGCTTATCTTTGTGGAAAATATGGTTTTGAAGAATGATTCATATCCAAGTCGTGTATAAGTGATTTTTTTTTGTTTTGTAATGAGATGATAATGAACAACATTATCAGTTTGGACTGCTATTGTGTTCTTTAATGTATGATAAATAAAGTACAGAAGTCTTATTATAATATACTTTTCTTTAAGCAGTTATAGGAAAATCCTGTTTTGTGCTAGATGGGCCTATTATAATATTATTTGGAGAGTTTATATGCACTGTCAACAGTTTCCAAGGGTATACTTGTGAGCAAAAGAATTGACACTGTTTTTTCTTTAATCTTTAGAAAAGCTCAAGAGGAGAACAAGAAAGTCGTGCTGGCCGGATGCGTTCCTCAAGCCCAGCCTCGGCAGGACTACCTCAAAGGACTGAGTATCATCGGGGTGAGCTTGGACCTGATGGGAAAAAAAGAAAATTGCATATTGTTAACATATATAATAGCTCTACATTTTATTTTCTATTTCTAGGTTATTTATAAGCTATGTTACACTTACAGCCATCCTAAACATACTTTCATTATGGCCCCTGAAACTTTGTCATGTCTGTGTAACTTTTAGTGCAAAATGCGTTCTAGGCTCTCTCATTAAGAAAGAGTAACGCGACAAAAAGCCGCAGTATGGAATTTACCTCCCTAAATAAGCTGGTCTTTTTCTGGCTGCCCATTACTGTTTCTTTCCATATCATTCCAATTTTCTCACCCACTGAACTACTTACTTGTCGTCCCTAGTGTGTAGATGCCTTCTTTGGAATGCCCCACCTCTCTGTGCCCGCCCCTACATCTCAGCTCCAACAGAACATTCTGTAAAGCCTTCTCCGAACACTCTGTGTAGTTCTTCTCCAGAATCCTGTCTCTGGGTTCCCTTTGCTTATGGTGCAGTTCCTGTCGTTTGCTCTCTTAGCACAGAGTTGTGATTTTAGGTTTACTTATATGATTCTTTGAATAAAACTCCTCTATTTAAATTGTTAGCCTCGCTAGGACAGCTTTTCAGTCTTTTTTTTTTTTTTTTTTTTTTTAAACTCTCACCATGTTTCTCCAGCCTTTTCTGCAATGCCTGACACACCATAGGCACTCCTAAGTATTTGTTGACGGACTGAAAGAATCTTCCTGCGTTTTTCTTGTTGGCATGCTGTTTTTCCTTTGGGGCAGGCAGCTCTCTAAAGTCAGGAGACTACTGTCTGTTCTCTTATTTTTTGTAGCCAATCACTATTTGCAAAATGCTCTGTGGTAGTTGGCCTTCAGTCAATATTTGTTGACCAAATGGCGGTGCTTCTTCCTTCCCACCATCCTGCTGCAGCCATACTCAGTAAGCTCACCAATGATCTTCTTTTAAAAAAGCCTTTATTAATTTTTTTTTAAAAAGTATTATAGTCTCATACGAAAAGTTTATATGAATAATTGGTGTCTGAATCGAGTTTCGTAATGGATTTCTCCTTATTTGATACCCTATTGATGAGTTCTTACATTGTGTTCCCAGTGTAATGAATTTGTTTTCTGCCGTGAAGTCCTTACCCCACTAGCAAATTTAATAGTCTTTGAACAAACATTCTCACTTTAAACAAACAGAACCTGAATGTTTGGTAACTTTAGTTTGAGTTCACTATTTGTTTACATTTTGATTTCTCTTGGTTTAAGGAATGAAATGAATATGGGACTCCTGAGTTATCTTTGCATGTCGGACTAACTTTCTCTATAAACATACTCCTGCTGTGTTAGGGAAATAGGAAACTAGTTAGAACTCTGTTTCGGAGATGGCATGTGGTTAAAAGCTTGAAGTTTGTCTTAGATTTCATCTCAAGGAATTAAATTACTGGAATAGCAGAATTTCCTTAGTGCCGCAAAAGCCTCTTCTCTGCATATGTTGTGGTAGTGTTTTTTTTTTTTTTTTTTTTGAGACAGAGTCTCACTCCGTTCCCCGGGCTAGAGGGCCGTGGCTTCAGCCTAGCTCACAGCAACCTCAATCTCCTGGGCTCAAGCGATCCTTCTGCCTCAGCCTCCCGAGTAGCTGGGACTACAGGCATGCGCCACCATGCCCGGCTAATTTTTTCTCTCTATATATATTTTTAGTTGTCCAGATAATTTCTTTCTATTTTTAGTAGAGACAGGGTCTTGCTCTTGCTCAGATTGGTCTCGAACTCCTGACCTTGAGCGATCCACCTGCCTCGGCCTCCCAGAGTGCTAGGATTACAGGTGTGAGCCACCACTCCTGGCCCCGTAGTGTTTTTTTGAATTCCATTGTGTGTAGGAAGAGTTTAGTATATATTAGGATGTAGGGGGAATCCTCCAGGTACAGTGTAAGAGGGATACCAGTGCTGTTAATGTGAAGACAGTTTTTCAGGGCCCAAGCACAGCTGTGACAATGGCAAATAGACATTTTTTTTCCTGTTTAGCATCCTTTTTGTTCTGTCACCTAGTCCCATTTTATTACCATTGACATTCTTTAGATTTATTTTTATTTTGTTCATTTATAATTGGGGAAATAGGAACACATGTTTTGAAAAGCAAATAGAAAATTCATACTTCTGTCACCCTAATGCAATTATTATAACTTTGCTTGTCTCTTTCAGACTTTTTGCCTTTGCATCCTTTACTTAATTGTAATCTCAAAACTACTTTGTGTCCTTATTTTTCTGTTTTTCATGAGCTTTTTAACCATTTAAAATCCAGCATTGATGTTCTGTTGAAGGATATACCATAATTTACTTAACTATTCCTTAACTATTGGATATAGATATTTTTTAATTTTTAGGAAATATAAATAATACATTAATGCCCACAGTGGACTTTTTATTTTAATCTAAAATTAGTATATTGTGAAAAGTTTCCAAAAGTGGGATCACACTATCATTAACATTTTAGAGTTGTAATTTAATTGTATATTCACCAGCCTTAAGTATTATTGAAGTATAAGATTATTCTTTGTCAATATCATTTCACAGAGCATTTTTTCTGTTGCAGCTATGTGACATTTTATTTATCATCAATGACTTTTTATATATGAAAATTATGGCCAGAGAAGTGAAAATTTTGAAAACAGTTTTAGATTAGGAAACTAAAATAATCTATTATTTGATGTTTAGAGAGATCCACTTCTGAATAGAATTATTAGAATTGCTACAAAATTAGAAACCTTCTGAAATTTAATGAGTTACAATGAGGTGAATGAATTATTTTATACCAAGAAAAACAATTCTGAAGTATAAAAATGTTCAAATTGAGTGACTTGGGATACTGTTTTTAGCAGGGAGTTTGGAATTGTGTTGCGCAATTGGTTTATGGACTGAGTAAAGAATGTTACTCCTTCACAAAATTTCTATGAGGGAGAGTGTTAGTAGAGGTGGAAGAAAGAACTGCTATAACTGCATTCTGTGCTTTTACCTTCTGCTGGGATTTGTCTAAGTCACCTCTTAATGCAGGGAGGATGTATCAATTCTTGACCAGGTGTGGGTGAGCAAGCTACTTATTGCATACCTGAGTTAGAAGACTTACTATGCCCACCCATATTTGAAAGTGCTCGTGGAGTAAGCATTCAGGAAGATATTTAATAGGTGAGGGGAGATCTTACTACCATCGTAACATGGTAATTTCCATCAATATCAGCCTTTAGAAATGGGGCATTTAATTTGTTTTAGTAATCAGAACTGGCAATGTGGTGAGAGCACATGGTAAGCAGTGATTTGACCCCTGGGCCTTTTTTATCATCTGTCCCACTGTCTCCTGGAATTATCTAGTTGTGATTAATATTATTTGTGTGATGATGCATGGAAAGAAAATAACAGAAAATCAAAACCAGAAGTAAAGCCTATCATCCTGTGGGTCCAGAAGCACTGGCTTTGTTGGCCGTAACCTCTGCACTTCTCCTACCCTGGAGCACAAATCTGTGCACCAGCCTGTCTAATTTCTTCACAATGGGAGAGGAGAAAGAAAACAGATTTGAAAACATGAATATCTTGAATAAAAAGATCTTTTTTTAGCCCAGAGTTTTTTCTTAACGTGAAATGAAGTTTATATTTTATATCTAGAATATATTTACTTATAGGTGACCAGTAGAGAATTAAGATCTTTTTATTTATTTTTTCAGAATCTTGAACCATTTTACCTTACAGTGAAAAATTTCATTTCCCTTTGGATAGTTAAGGTTAACCATCTACCTTATAATTTTGCACACTGCCATTTTTTATTGTTACTGTTTGTTTATATCAGTCACTCTGTAGCTAGCTGTAGGTAGTTGCATGATCTTGTGACTATACCTATTGAATGCTCCTTTTTTTTTCTGGGGTTAATTTGTTGGCGGAAAGTTTCTTTTAGATTAGTCAACCGGAAAACAGGATGTTCTCTTTTAAAGTTTGGAGTAAGAAAAGGGTGGTAGACTTCAGAAGTCAGAAAGCCTGGCTCCAGATCCTAGGCCTGCCACATCATTATTTCTTCAGTTCAGCAAGTGCTTACTAAGTGCCTACTGTGTAGTTGGTACTGTTCTAGATGCTGGGAGTACAGCAGTATATAAAATTGTCAGGAATCTCTGTCCTCATAGAGTTTATGTTCCAGTTCTTGGGATTGACACCTGGTTTGAGCCTAGACCTTTAATCCCTAGAGAATCTAGTCAGATGGGTTCCTGGAACACAGCAAGATTGGCTAGTTGGGAATTTCTCATTAAGGCTTACATGGACCTCTACCTTGTGTCTATCAGTTGGGAGTTGTGTTAGGGAGAGATGGGTGAAATAGTATTTATGCTGAGTTCTTCCTGAGAGAGTATCATTTCTCAGTTATTACAGTATACTTTATTAATAGCAAAGGCATTTATTAGAAAGACTGGTTTTTACTCTTAGAGGAAAGCGTGTTTATAAAACTGTACATTTTGTGTAGATCTGTGCTAATAACAAGGACTGCATTTGAATTTGGTCTTGGTGTTGATTCACTAGACTTATCTTTATAACTGATTTATAGCTCCAGAAATCCTAAATAAACTGCAGATTAATATATAGGTTCTCACATTTTAAAACATGCAATTCCCAGCAGAATGTATAATTTGATATTGAAAATTTGTAACTAACACAGCTTCCTCATGTGCCAGCTGTGAGCCCTGCAGGCGAGTGGACATTTTCTTGGGAGACTTGAATAGAAATCTGCTTTAACACAAGTGTCCTCTTATCTCAGGGACTATTACCAGGTTGATTTGCAGTGTTTGTGGTTAGTTTTTTTTTGTTGTTGTTTCTTGGGTTTTTTCTTGGTTTTTTTTTTTTTTTTGAAACAGAGTCTTGCTCTGTTGCCCAGGCTAGAGTGCAGTGGTGTCATCATAGCTCACTGCAACCTCAAACTCCTGGGTTCAAGCAATCCTCCTGCCTCGGCCTCCCAAGTAGCTGGGACTGGTGGCACTTGCCACCATGCCCAGCTGTTTTTTTCCATTCTTTGTAGAGACAGGGTCTCACTCTTGCTCAGGCTGGTGTGAACTCCTGGCCTCTGGCGATCCTCCCGCCTCTGCCTCCTAAAGTGCTAGGATTACAGGTGTGAGCGACTGTACCTAGCCTTGCAGCAGTTTTGAACATCTTTCCAGGCAGGCTGCTCTAATCCTGAAACATCAAACAGGATTGACTTTTGACTTTTTCAAATGTGAACACTTTAATTCTGAAAATCATGTGTATAATTAAAGCAACAGATGAAAGAGACTAATATTTCTATCATATGCCATGTTGCAAAACATAAACACATTAGTAAGTGGAGCAGTGTCACAGTAAGAATAGCATTGATAGCAACGCTCGAGAAAGTCTGTCCTCCTGTGAGTCCCTACTTCCTGTCCTGTAATATTTCTTCTTGTCATATTCCATAAGGCAATATTATAACAGAATGACCAGTAAGTTTAAAAATCCATTTACGTTTTTCCCTTCCTGGACCTGTTGCTTTCACTTTTTCATGGCCTCTTCCAGTCTTACATATATACATACATATTTTTCACCAAATTATTGAAATGTATATCATAGTGATTAAGAGTATGTTTTCAGGAGCCAGATTGCATGGGTTCCTATCTCTGTACTTCTTAGCTGTGTGACCTTGTATAAGTTACTTAACCTCTCTGTACCTCAGTTTCTTCATTTGTTATGTGGTAATATTAATAGAACCTGACTTTGTTTTTTAAGCATTAAATTAGTTAACACATGTAATGGGTTTAGCATGGAGCCTGGCCCACAGTGCTCTGTATTAGCTATTTTTTTTTAAATAATTAATTCATTTACTAGTAGAGTCAACATTGAGCACAACTATGTGCTTGGAATGAAACGGTTTTCTAGAGACACCAAGCGGAAGACAATATATCTTTTCCCTAAAGACCATGAAATCTGATAAGAGCTGTAAATCGTGATAACTACACTTAGGGACAAAGGGCTGTGGGCACACAGAGGATGAAGCCATCCTTGACTTGGGCTTCAGAGCTTGAGTAGTGATTTAGTGAGTGGAGAAAGGAGAAAGGGCTTTCAGGCAGAAGCAATAACATGTTTAAGAAAAGACGCATGTTCACTAAGGGTGCCTGGAGGCAAGAAGGAACAGCAAGGAGTGAGAGGCGTGGGAGTGTTAAGAAGCGTGGTTTGGAGTAGTGTGGACGAATAGGGTGGAGAGAAGGGGTTGCACTCAGTGTAATGTGTAAATTAGACTCAGCGGGACAGCGTGAAAGGCTGTGTTTGGGGGAAGATGGCGTGAACAGGTGAGGACTAGAGGCAGTATGAGATAATGGTTGTCTCTTCATGCCCTTTATTCATTATCTGTTCATTATTTTCTTGTATGTTAGCGATGCCAATCTTTATTAAGTCACAATTATTGAGGTGTAGTTAACAGATAATGATATTCACCTTTGATGAATTTTGGTAATCATGATATAGAACGTATCTATTGTACCAAAAAGTTCCTTTGTGTCCTTTTGTAGTCAACCCTGCCCACTCCCCTCAAGTCCTTGACAATCATTGATATGATTTCTGTCCCTATAGTTTTGCCTTTCCAAGAATGCCAAATAAATGAATGTTATTAAATATTTGCATCTTCTTCCTTTCACTTGTGTAGTGCATTCATTATTCATCTGTGTTGTATTGTTTATCAGTAGTTTTTCACTTTTCATTGCCTAGAATTATTCACTGCATGGGTGGGCTACAGTTCATCATTCACCAATTGATGCACATTTGTGCTGTTTTCAGGCTGGTTATGAATAAAGCCCCTATTAATGTTCATGCACAGGTCTTTTTGTGGATATATGTTTTCATTTTTCTTGGGTAAATACCTAGGGATGGGATTGCCAAGTCATATGGTAAGCATCTCTTTAGCCTTTTAAGAAACTGCTGGTGTTTTCCAAAGTGGCTATCCATTTTGCATTTCCAACAGCAGTTCTAGTTGCTTCACTTCCTCAGCAGTACTTGGTACTGTCAATTTTTAAAATTTTAGCAATTCTACTAGGTATGTAGTGGTATCTCATTGAAGTTTGAATTTGCTTTTATCTGTTGACTAATGATGTTGAGCAGATTTTTATGTCCTTATTTGCCATCCATACATCTTTGGTAAGGTGTTCAAATCTTTTACTATCTTACTCCCTTTTTTTGTGACCTTGAGTTAGGAAACCCTTTCTTAGAACACAAAAAGCACAAGCCATGAAAGAAAAGAAATCGATAAATTTGACTTCATCAAAATTAAACACTTTTGTTCCTCAAAAGATACTGTTAAGAAAATGAAAAGACAAGCCACAACTGAGAGAAAACATTTGCAAAAGATATATCTCCTAAAGGGTTTATGTCCAGAATATATAATGACTCCTACAACTCAATAGTAGGAAATCAGCCTATTTTAACACGGGGAAAAGATGTGTCAGTCTTTTTATCATCGTTTTTAAAAAATATTTTAAAAATAAATTTTATTGTGTATATACCTATACTGTATATATAGTGAAATGATTACTATAGCGAAGCAAACAAACATATCTATCATCTCACAGTTTCTATTTTTTTGTGACAAGAGCAGCTAAAATCTTTTTAGCACGATCTCTAATACAGTACAATTTCATTAACTATAGTCCTCATGTTATACATTAGATCTGTAGACTTGCTCATCCTATTATGTATCTGCTACATTGTATCCTTTGACTTATATCTCCTCATTCCTAGCCCCCCTTCTACTGTTTTTATTCTTTGTGCATTTGAACTTTTTTAAAAAAAGAGTCAGTATTTTTCTTTTTGTGTGAATTATTTCACTTTGCATAATACCCTCCAGGTCCATCCATGTTGTGGCAAATGGTGGGATATCTTCCTTTTCTAAGGCTGAATATTATTCCTTTGTATATACGTACCACATTTTTTTTATCCATTCGTCTGTTGACAGACACTCAGGTTGTTTTCGTATCTTGCCTTTTGTGAACAATGCTGCAGTGAACATGGGAGTATAGGCATCTTTGTGAGGTGGTGATTTTATCTCCTTTGGGTGTATCTACAGAAGAGAGATTGCTGGGTCATATTTAACATCATTTTTCATTGCCTTTTAGAATTTTGATATAGTAAAAACATGGAATTTTGGGGGTGGGTAATTTGTTATGTGGTTTCAACACTGAAAAGTTATGTTCCCCAGAATCTGGAGAACATGTCTGATAAAGTATCCAATTTATTTTCTTTCTCTGGTCTTTTTTTAAAGTATGAAAAGGATCTATTCAACTCATCAGTCTGTTTTGTTTGCAGCTTGCTGTAATAGGCTCCATAAAGCCCTGGATTTTGTTATTATTTACATTTTTTTATATTTTACATTTACATTCTATGATATTAGTATAATGTCTGGCTCAAGAAATATTTGTTGAGTGAATGTTTGTTAAACTTAAGGTATTTATTTAAATTTAAATTTTTTCAAATTGTTTCTAGAGTTATTCCAGCAGCATGTAAGTTTTTTGTTTCCTTCTTTTATGATGTTAACTCTCTCATTCATTTGTTTTTTAAATAGCATATTAGTTTTCTATGCTGCTCTAATAAAGTATCACGAACATAGTGGTTTAAAACAACACATATTTTCTTATAGTTCTGGAGGTCAGAAGTTGGACATGGGTTTTACTGGACTAAAATCAGGGTATTGGCAGGGCAGCATTCTTTTCTGGAGGCTCAGGAGAGAGTCTGTTTCGACCTTCTCCAGCTTCTAGAGGTTGCCACAGTCCTTGGCTTGTGGCTCCTTCTTCCTCCATCTTCAAAGGCGGCAAGGCCATGTGTGTCTCTAACACATGTTCTGTCATCGCCGCTCTTTGTACACAGGTGGGAAAGTTTCTCAGCTTTTGAGGCTAGTGTGATTAAATTGGGCCCACCTTGATAATCCAGGTTAATCTTATCATCTCTGGTCCCTAATCTTAATCACATCTTCAAAGTCCTGTTTGCCGTGTAAAATAACACATGCGCAGGTTCGGGGACTAGCACTTGAACGTCTTTGGGAGGCCATGATTCTGCCTACTACGTATGGCACTGTTTATTAGTTGACATTTTACTTCTCTAATGTGTATTTCTGTTTTAGTTCTAGTATTGCTATATTTGCCTTTAGTGTTACTTTTAAGATCATTTTTTACTTTATAACATATTTTATTATTTAGTAGGAGTATTCTGATGTCCCAAATAATGTGATTGAGGTTAGCCTGTTGAATTTGGTTTTCATTGCCGAAACGGTTTTTGTCTCATGGCCCCTCATCCCCCACCCCTGCAGAAAGTTTTATAGGTGTTTTAATTGGATTTAAGAGGAAGAGAGGTTCCTGGTACTGATCCTCATTTTGCTGGCATCCTTCTGGCCTGCCCTCATCTTTCAATTAGTAATTTTTATCTCTAACTTAGTGTTAGTCACTCACTGGTACCATTCAGGTAGAAAATGTGTTTTCAGTGATGTGAGGAATGTGCTGTCACCTAACTTTGGTTGAAAGGGCTATTTCTACCATCGGGAAAGAATCTTTTTGAATGAAGACATGAAAGATGATGAAAATATACCAGCAGATGTGAAAGTTTTGTTCAAATTAAACCACATGTAACATCAAATGTTCTTTTGTGTAACATATTAGCAGACTTATTCAAAGGCTTGTGAATTCAAGAAATGTTTCTTCTAATAGAATTGAAACACATTAAGTTAGCTTAGTGACTGTTGTGAACTTCCCCAAATTTAAGAGCTTTGGAAATTGAGTTCTCCCCTAATACCATTTAAAGTAGGGACTTTCTGTAACAGTTTAGGGCAAAGTTTTCAGAGAAAAGCATTTGTTTTGTAGAGCAGTTCATATTGAACTTTTACCTATCAGATAGGTAAATAATCAATCACAGCTGATTATTGGATCAGATTCCCATTATGGTAAAAGCTAAAAGTTTGGGCATACATTTGGTGGAAAAGACTTCATAGTTCTTACAAGGAATGGAAAAAACATTTTTCCCTTTTTTATTGTGTATATTTAAGGTGTACAACATGTTTTGATATGCATACATGTAATGAAATGATTACTAAAGTCAAGCAAATTAATCTAGCCATCTTCCGTAGTTACTTTGTGTGTTTGTGTATAATAAGAGCACCTAAAATCTATTCTCTTAGCAAATTCTCAGTAGACAAAACAATGTTATTAACTATAGTCCTCTTGATGTACGTTAGTTCTCTAGACTTATTCATCCTGCATAACTGCAAGTTTGTTATCATTTGACCTACCCCTCATTTCCTCCCCCTCCCTGCCCCTGGTAATTCCCATGCTATTCCTGTTTCTATGTATTTGATTTTTTTAGATTGTAAATACAAGTTAGACTATGCAGTGTTTTTCTTTCTGTGTCCATCTTATTTCACTTAGCATAATGTCCTCCAGGTTCATCCATGTTGTTGCAAATGACAGGATCTCCTGTTTTAAGGTTGAATGCTATTCCATTGTGTATGTATATCACAAGTTTTTAATCCATTCATCTGTCGATGGACACTTAAGTTGTTTCTGTATCTTGGATGGTGTGCATAATGCTGCAGTGAACATGGGAGTATGGATACCTCTACAAGGTGCTGATTTCATTTCCTTTGGATGGATGTATACCCAGAAGTAGGATTGTTGGATCAAACGATAGTTCGATTTCCTTTCTTTTCTTTTCTTTTTTTTTTTTTTTTTTGAGACAGAGTCTGGCAATAGCTCTGTTGTCTGGGCTAGATTGCTATGGCATCAGCCTATCTCACAGCAACCTCAAACTCCTGGGCTCAAGCAATCCTCTTGCCTCAGCCTCCTGAGCCGCTGGGACTACACGTGCTCACCACCATGCCTGGCTAATTTTTCATTTCTATTTTTAGTTGCCTGGCTAATTTTCTCTATTTTTTAATAGAGACAGGTCTCACTCTTGTTCAGGTTGGTCTCGAACTCCTGACGTCAAGTGTTCTTCCTCCCTCGGCCTCCCAGAGTGCTAGGATTACAAGTGTGAGTCACCGCGCCCAGCCTTGGTTTCTAATTTTTTGAGGAATATCCATGCTGTTTTCCATAATGATTGTACCAATTTACATTCCTACGAAGAGTATACAAGTGTTGCCTTTTCTCCACACCCTCACCAATACTTATTATTTATTTTCCTTTTGAGAATAACCATTTTAACAGATGTGAGGTGATAGCTTATTGTGATTTTGATTTGCATTTCCATGATGATTAGTGATGTTGAGCACCTTTTCATATACCTCTTGGCCATTTGTATGTTTTCTTTGAAAAAATGTCTATTCAGGTCCTTTGCCCATTTTTTAATCAGATTATTTGGGGATTTTTTTGCTATTGTCTTGTATGAATTCCGTGTATGTTTTGGATTAACCCCTTATCAGGTATATGGTTTGTAAATATTTTTTCTTAGTCCATAGGCTGCCGTTTTATTCTGTTGAGTGTTTCCTTTGCTGTGCAGAAGCTTTTTAGCTTGATATAGTCCCATTTGTTTACTTTTGCTTTTGTTGCCTGAACTTTTGGTGTTATAGTCAAAAGATCATTGCCAAGGTCAATATCAAAGAGCTTTTTCCCCTGTGTTTTCTTCTAGGAATTTTAATGGTTTCAGCTCATATGTTTAGGTCTTTAATTTGTTTTGAGTTGATTTTTGTGTGTGGCCTGATATACAGATTCAGTGCAATTCCTATCAAAATTCCAATGGCATTTTTCACAGAAATAGAAAAAACAATTCTAAAATTCGTATGGAACCATAGAAGACTCTGAATAGCCAAAACAATCATGAGAAAGAAAAACAAAGTTGGAGCCATCACACTTACTGAGTTCAAATTATACTACAAAGCTATAGTAACTGGCATAAAAACAGACACATAGACTAATAGAACAGAATAGAAAGCTCAGAACTAAGCCTAAGCATATATAGTCAATTAATTTTTGATAAGGTCACCAAGAAGACACAATAGGGAAAGGATAGTCTCTTTAATATTATAAATGGTGCTGGGAAAATGGGCTATCCACATGTAAAAAACTAAAATGGGACTCCTATCTTGCACCATTTTTTTCCTTTTAAAGGTCAAATGGAGTTTTCAGGTGATTTTTAAAGTTTTGGTCTGATATTTCTTTTTCTTTTTCCTTTTTTTTGGGGTGGGAGGGAGAGACAGAGTCTGGCTCTGTTGCCTGGGCTAGAGTGCTGTGGCATCAGTCTAGCTCACAGCAGCCTCAAATTCCTGGGCTCAAGCCATCCTCCTGCCTCAGCCTCCCAAGTAGCTGGGACTACAGGCATGCGCCACCACACCCAGCTAATTTTTTCCATTTTTAATAAAGACAGGGTCTTGCTCTTGCTCAGGCTGGTCTCAAACTCGTGACCTCAAGTGATCCTCTTGCCTCAGCCTCCCAGAGTGCTAGGATTACAGGCATGAGCCACCCTGCCTGGCCCCTGATATTTCTTAATTAGAATGAAAATGACAGGTTTTCCTTTTGTTAATATTTATATACAATCAAGATTAAGAGAACTAATGAGAAGGTTCTTGTGTGTATGTTTATGTATGTCTATAACGAATTAACCTTTTTTACTCCTGAAAGGATTTGAGGTATCTTGGGACAAAAATCAAGAGACAGTAAAACCCCAGCCAGATTCATACAAGTATATAAGGAATCACACCAAGTAATAGATAAGTGTGGACAAAGCACAGGCTTTGCAAATTTCCTTAGCAGGACTAATGCTGTTAAAGTTGCTCTGTTAACCTTCCAATGGCTTTCTTTTGCAAGTTGAATAAAATCTAAACTGCATAGCATGAACTACAAGGTCTCACATAATCTTCCTTCCCTAATTGTCTGCCCCCATCTCTTACACTCTCTCCCTCATTGCTGGGCTTCTTTTGACCTGACAACCCCTCTGCGTCCTCGTTTCAGTCTCTCAGTCCCTGTACTTACATTTCCCCCTGGAGGTTCACACTGATGTCTCTGCCTGGTGGGTCAGGTCTCTGGGTCAATGCTACCTATTCACATGTTTACTTGGGCCACTGCAGCAAAATCGTCCTATCCATCTCCTTCTCCTAGATTTTCTTTTCTTCATAGCATCTGTCATGATAGGAAATGAAGATTTTCAGTTACTTGCTTGTCTCCCCAATTAGAATGTTAGGTTCATGAAGCAGGGACTTTGTGTTTTTTACCATTAAGTCCCAAGTTCCTAGGACAGTGTGCAGTGCATGGTTAGTGTTTAATAAATGTTTGTGAAGTGAATGCATTCATGGCAGTGGTGACTTGGGGAGAAGATTTAGGGGGCAATAGTTATTGCCTCGGTCTCCTGGAGGTCCAGGTTCAGTTGGATAGCATTCTGTGGTCATGTAGTACTGACCTGCATGTGCATAGAAAAGGGAAATTCATCAAGTGGGCCTCCTAGGTGCCATTCCTGGACAAGATCTACTAAGAATAGTTGACAGAAATGGAAATAGTACTAGTATCTCTTGCCTAGGAACATCGTGAGAATTAATGTGATAATGCATGTGAGGTGTCAGTACAGAGCCTGAAACAAAGTAATTGTTCAAGAAACGTTAGCCGTCACCGTGTTATTCCTGGTCATTAACTTATTTAGCTGCTGGTTGTTCAGGGAAAAAGATGCTTCAAGTTGTGGGAAGCCTGTGCCGCCATTACAAGATGGCGCCCACATCCTGGGGTACGCCCCTCTCCGGTGCGGGTAAACAAGCCAGTGCGCATGCTCGTTGCTGACTCATTGCCTTGCGTAGCCCAACCTATATAAGCCTGCACCCTTCCGCTTTCGGCGTCTTCCGCATAATGTAAGTTGTAAGGAGCCTCAATAAAGCAC
>RJWJ010001556.1:0-43867 GCA_004363605.1 Indri indri | reverse complement strand
GTGCACACTAAACCAGAACCTCTGACTACAGAATAATATCAGCTTGTTCTGTGACAGCCTCAGGTCATTGGACGTTTTTTTTTTTAAAGCCTAGTTGGCAAAGTTGTGTTTGAGACATGCATTAGTTACCGAGGCCTGCCTTAACAAATTACTGCAAACTGGATGTCTATCTTAGCCATTCCCTAAACCTGTACTATTTAGTGTGGGTGCTGGGGGCCACACATGACTATTTAAATTCAAATTTAACTAAAATTAAATTCCTCTGTCACAGTAGCTGCATTTTAAGTCTGTAATAACCACGTGTGGCTAGTGCCTACCATATTGGGTGGCCCAGCATATAAATGTTTCTATCAGCACAGAAAGTTCTATTGACAGCAGTGCTCTAAACAATTAGGAACTTTTAGAATGGCACTTTTTATTTGCCTTAGGTGCCATTGTATAGGCTTGTTTCTTCAATACATGTTTAGTTATAAATTTAGAGTAGTTCATAATAGCTGAATAAAATATTTTTATGGATTTCTTTTAAAAGTTCTGCAGCAGACTGACTCATTAATGTTATTTATGAATTGTTTATACACCAACTCCTTTCTTCATTGTTGAGAACATATGGAGTCAGTAATAGAACAGACTGCGTGTCTTTTTTTCTGTATATTTATAACTAAGTGCCTGAAGGACACATGATACTGCTTTATTTATTTATTTGAATTATATGCCAGAGAATAGGCTTTTGTGTATTCAGGGCCTCAATTTATAGTATTAATTAAGAACAACTTTCCTTTTCTCCCGGAATGAATTTACTATGTTCTCGACTACTATATGTGAATTTTGAGTTTGTTCTCTTGCTCATGATTGCTTTTTCCCCTCTTCTTGCCTTCCACCTTGTACTTTTTTGCCTCCTAACTCCTCCCTCTTCCAGGTAACTCCTCCTCCCCTTCCTCTCCCCTCCCTCCCTGCTCAGTGTCCCATTCTTTCTTTCTTTTCTCCCCACTGTGTCCTCCACTGTCCTCCATACTGGAAATAGAAGTGGACATAGTGTTTTCTTTAAATCATTTTATAAACTTCTCCCCTACTTGTTTGTAGTCAAATAGTTTTTTTTTTCTAAGTTTAGTTAGGCCTTTCTTTTTGAGGTTCTGGAGTTCCCCACACCATCCAGTGATTTAAATTACCATGTGTGGGCAATATCTAACTTTTTTTTTTTTTTGCCATAAAAACAAATCTAATTCGGTACTTTTGAAAAATTAGCAGACATATTTTCAGTTATGTATGCATTCACACAAATTCCGTGTTACCATCAGGGTTAAAGAAAATCTCTCTTCATTTCTTCCATGCACACATACTTAAACCTTTTATTTGAATATAATATAACCCTCACAGAAATGTTGTAAAAATAAACAGGGTTTTCATATACCCTTTACCCAGTTTTCCCAAATGTTAATATTTTAACAAATTTGCATATTCTCTTTTTATGTATGCACATTTTTTCTGATCCTTTTGAAAGTGAGTTGCAAGCCCGATACCCCTTTGTTTCTAAAACCTGTATATTTCAAAAACTAGGACATTCTCTGATATCACTATAATAATCAAAATTGGATACAATACTGTAAGCTAGTGTATGGACTTTATTCAGATATTGTCAATTGTTTCAATAATGTCCTTTGTAGGAAAAGAAAAATCCCATAGTCATCATTGAATGTCTTTGCAATCTCCTTTAGTCAGGTTTTTTTAGTCTCCTTCAATTGGGGACATTTCCTCAGTTTTTCCTTGACTTTCCTGACTTTGATGTTAGAACATTTGACCACTCTAAACTTTTTTTTTTCAGTAATAACAACTTTATTGAAACATTATTCACACACCATACAATTTACCCATTTATAAAAGTTTATAATTCAGTGGTTTTCAGTTGGTTCACAGAGTTGTGCAACCATTACCACAATCAATTTTAGAAAATTTTCATCATTCCAAAAAGAAACGCAATACTTCTTAGCCCTCCCTTCCATTTCTCCCTCTGCCCATCTGTAGGTAATCACTAACCTATGTGGTCTCTGTAGATTTTCCTGCATTTGGACATTTCTTATATGTGACCTTTTTGTCTGACTTCAGCATGCTGTACAGCTTGTAACCTAGGAACAATAGACTATACTGTATAGTCTAGGTGTGTAGTAGGCTCTGCCATCTAGGTCTGTGTAAGTATACTCTGTGATGTTCATACCATGACAAAATCACCTAATGATGCATTTCTCTGAACATATCCCTGCCGTTATGCAATGCATGAATGTCTTTCATTGTATGGATATGCCACATTTTGTTTTTTTAGCAGTTGATGGATGCTTGAGTTCTTACATTTTGGCTATTATGAACAGTGCTGCTATAAACATTTGTGTACAAGTTTTTGCTTGGACATATGTTTTCATTTTTCTTAGATGTATATCTAGAATTGATATTGCTGGATTATATGGTAACTCTATGTTTAACCATTTGAGGAGCTGCCAGCCTATTTTCCAAAGCAGCTACATCATTTTACTACATTCCCATCAGCAACATATGAAGGTTCCAATTTCTCCACATCCTCACCAACATTTGTTATCTGTCTTTTTGATGATAGCCTTCTTAGTGGGTGTGAAGTAGTATCTCGTGGGCTTTTTAAAAATAGTGATAAAATAAAACTTACCATTTTTAACTGGAATGATTCAGTGGCATTAAGTACAATCACATTGTTGTATAACCATCACCACCATCCATCTCCAGAATGTTTTTATTTTCTCATACTGAAATTTTGTACCTATTAATCAATAGCTCCCCATTTCTCCACTGTGGCTTTGAATTGCATTTCCTGGCTGGCTAATGATGTCGAGCATCTTTTCATGTGCTTGTTGGCCATTTATGTATCTTCCTTGGAGAAGTATCTTTGCAGATTTTTTCCCATATTTAATTGGTTTATTTGTCTTTTTATTCTTGAATTGTAGAAGTTCTTTATATATTCTTCACACAAGTTCCTTGCCAGATATATGATTTGTAAAAATTTTCTCCCATTTTCTGTTGTCTTGTGGCTTTCTTAATGGTGTCCTTTGAAGTACCAAAAGGTTTGAATTTTGATGATACCTAGTTTATTTTTTCTTTGATTGCTTGTATTTTGGTGTTGTATCCAAGAAACCGTTGCCTAATCCAAGGTTCATGTAGATTTGTGGCTCTGTTTTCTTCCAAGAGTTTTATAGTTTTAGCTTGCCCTCAGTTGTTTAACTGACTGCTTCCTCTACATGTTGTTCTGACTCTTCTCTAGGAATATGACTTCTTATTCAGACTGTGTGGTACACAAAAGTGGATGCAGTGCTCCCTTCGAGCTTTTATGTTTCTAACTGCATAGGAATGCATTTTTGTTCTGGCCTCATCATTGAATTTTCTCCTGTTTTACTCCTTTTATTCCCTGTCTTTTGTCCTCAACTGATATCTTGGTCATTCACCCACATTCACTGGGAAATTGACCAACTCTTCCTTGTCCTACCCACATCTCTATTATCCTGGGTAATCTGAGCATCTGTATGTAATGTCTCACCAACATTATAGCCTCTCACTTTGTTATATCTCAATTCCAGTTGACATCACCTATGTCCCGGTTTCAGCAACCTATTCCTGTTGCCAGATCTTGGACCTTGCTATTCTTCAAAAATACTAAATGCCTATATCTGTACTCTGATTATATTTCCTATCCTCTTTCTTTTCTCTTTTTTCCCTCTTTCCTTTCCTTCATTCTTTCATTACCCCAACTCCCAGACACTTCATTTCTTCTGACTCTCTTTATTTCCTTGTCTAACCTATTCTGCAAGCTTCATCTCATCCAAAATGCGTAGTAAACTTTTTTCTTCCATTTCCCTCTAGTGCATTCCATGAATCTCTTAGTGTTGTTTCCCCAACCCTTTGAGCCATTCTGGTATACATTAGATGCTCAGTCAATGATGAGTGAATAAATAGTGGAATTAGCAAGCCTAGGATCCATTAGACAAAATCCATTTGTCTCTTTGGCTTCTACTCTAGAACTGCTGGGCCTTGAGAAAAATCACAACTGCACATCAAGTCACTGTTACAAAATCATGGTCTCTAATTTCAACTGGTAGCTCAATACTGTCTCATGATTTTTACATGGCTCTAGTCATCGCTCTCTTATTTTCTGTAACAGTATTTATAAACATTCCCTCTGTTCTTCTTTCACAGTATGCTTTCTCACTCTTAGCAGATGAACTTGCTTCTTTCTGCACTGAGAAAAAATGAGGCCAACAGGTGGGAATTTGCTTAGCATCGTCCCGGACCTCTACAAGAATACTAGCATCTGTTCCCATGCTTTCCTCTGACCTCTTGTTTCAGGAGAAGACAACTTGGCCCTTTTTTCATTTGGGCTTATTTCTCTGTGTTTTTGTCCACCTCCTGAGGGACCTTGTTCCATCAGTTATTTTTCCTATCTTCAGCTCCTCTTTGTATAATGGCTTTCTCCCCTCAGCATGTAAACTTAAAAAAAAAAAAAAAAAAGCAAATAGTTAAATGTACTAACTAACCTAAACCAAAACAGACATTTAATCAATATTCTCTAGCCACCAGGAATCCTATTTCTTCTTCCCTTTCCACCCTGCTTTTTGTAAGAGCAGTCTGTATTAGCTGTGTCCATTTTCTTATTTATGATTCATTACTACTGAACTCACTGTTTCTCCTGAGTTTATTGACACCCTTATTGTTAAATCAAGCATACTCATTGTAGTCTCCATGTTAACTTACCTCTGTAGCATTTGACACTGTTGGCTACTCCCTATTCTTTGAAATGTCTGTTCTGCTGGCTTCTTTGATCACATTTTATATGGAAGTCACATGGGCTCTCTTAAGAAAACTGAAGCCTAATGGTTGCAAAATTTTCAGGTAGATGCATCTGCAGTTAGGTAAGTTGGTTGAGGAACAAAGGCCTAACATTTTCTGAGATTTACTTTGTCTATGGCAGTTACTCAGTAATTATTGCTCCTACTAATACCATGCTGAGCTGAGTGGTCAGAGGTAGAGGGTGTCCAAGTGTGCTCTCACAAGTCTTTATTTCCTGGTAGGCATCCATAGTAGGCAGCTAGTAAAATGAAGTAGACCTATATGTACTGGTGATGTATAGGAAAAAAAAAAACAAAGGACAGGTTTATTTTGTATATATATTTATATATTTGCACATACATGTTTTTTTTCTGCCCTATTATTTGTAAAGAAGAACTATATTGCAGAACAGATCTATATATAAATATTTGACACCAGGAAATGTCTTGGTATCTACTCATCAAACTATTATAAGTGATTTTATCTGAGGAGTAGAAATAGAGGATGTTATGGGTTATTCTGTTTCCTCTTTATATTTCTATTGTTTGAATTTTTCCATGATATTTCTTTTATAATAAAACAAGGATAATTTGGAGAATTAACTTTGACTTATTCTTTCTTCCTTTAGCTTCTTGAATCATAATATTATTTTAGTTTTTCATTTACCTTTGAAACTCTAGCCATGTTTACTCAGTCTCCTTCGTGGGCTTCTCCTATTGTGATCCTGTTTATCATAACCGCAAGAGTCACCTCCAGTTCCCTAGGCAGCATTCCTGGATCACTCAATCTGATTTTATTACCTTTCCTCCGTGTTCCTGTGGCACCCTGGGAAATCTTCCTGAGTCACTGGTGTATAGAACAGGGGCTGTATTATCTGACTTTGTATTTCATGGACCTGAGTGTAGTACTCAGCACATGATAAAAGTTCATTAAAAGAGTTTCGAATATTAAAATAATAAAACACAGAATTTGGAATAGATCTCTTTAATACTAGCATGTCCTTTTGTGTAGGTTGTCATTTTTTATTTTATTTCTTTTTCTTTATACAAACTATATCATCAGTCCATGATAGGTTGTCATTTTATGCCATTTTTTTTGAAGCTCTGTGTGAGAAGACATGTTTTAATTAAACTGAAGTTTATACCTCAGGATGTGTTGAGTTTATGTTGATAGGCTATCCTAACATGACTCTAGGCAGTTTATTCAAATGCTATATGATTTCTTTAGTTGTCATTGGAGGACAAGAGAGTGATAATTTCATACTTCATTGTAACACAGAACATTAATATAGAATATCTTTTGTAATATCTCCAAATGCATTAAAGAAAACCTGCATTGATATGCTTAGAAAATAAGTAACATTGATGCAAGCAGAAGGATAAACATAAATATTTCTTCCCTCTGTAAATTTTTCCTAATAGTTTGTTTTTTTTCTAGGTTCAACAGATAGATCGTGTGGTAGAAGTTGTGGAGGAAACAATTAAAGGTAATTGTCAACAGTGAGAAGAGCAGATGTATGTATTTTCTGAACTACATTATAAAAATACTCAACACTGAGCATCTTTATAAAGTTACAGTTTTAGATATAACATCATAAAATGTTTTTTCAAGCTATACTTCAATCCCATCTTGGAGAATCTAGAAGTACTAGCATTTATTGTGTACTTAAAGTGTGACAGGCACTATGCTAAGTACTTCACGTGGGTTAAGTCAAGTGGGTATAGATATTTTTCTCATTTTGCATAGGAGGAGGTTGAGACCCAAGGGCATGCAGCTAATAAGTTGCTTAGTTGGGATTTGAATCCATGCAGTCTGGTGCCAAAGCCTGTACTTTTGCATTGTACTGCAACTCACACTATATTATGATTTCTCGGTTCTCTCCCAGTTGAGATTCACTGCTTTAAAGATTGATTGAGCTTCTTAAGCAGTGCTTCAAGAAACTTCAGGGTATTGTTCCCTTCTTCATCTTGTGTTTTGAGTATCAGATACATACTGGTCACCCAATTTTTTAAAAAAAATTAATGGTAATGAAGATAACATGGGAGAAAATCTAGGCAGCCATAGGTATGATGATGACTTTTTAGATACAATTTCAAAAATATCTTTGAAAGTAATAATTGATAAGTTGGATCTCATTAAAATGAAAAACTTTGGCTCAGAAGACCATGTCAAGAGAATGAGAAGCCACAGAGTGGGAGAAAATATTTGTGAAAGACATCTGATAAAGGACTATTATCCAAAATACATGAAGAACTCTTAAAACTCAAAAATGAAAAACCCGCTTAAAAAATAGGCAAAAGACCTGAACACTTCACCAAAGAAGATACACAGATGGCAAATAAGCATATAAAAAGATGTTCAGCATCATATGTCATTAGTGAATTGCAAATGAAAGCAACAGTAACATACCATTATGTACTTAGTACAATACCCAAAATCCAAAACATCGACAACACCAAATTCCGGCAAGGATGTGGAGCAACAGGAACTCTCATTCATTGCTGGTGGGAATGCAAAATGGTACAGCCACTTTGGAAAACAGCTTCGTAGTTTCTAACCAAACTAAACGTAGTCTTACCAAATAGTACAGCAGTTGCGCTCCTTGATATTTATCCAAATGAGTTGAAAACTTACATCTACATAAAAATCTACACATGATGTTTTAGTAGCTTTATTCATAATTGCCAAAACTTAGAAGCAACAAAGTCCTTCAGTAAATGAATGGGTAAATACACTGCAGTACATCCAAACATTATTTAGCTTTAAAAAAAAGAGCTATCAAGCCACGAAAAGACATAGACTTTAAATGCATATTACGAAGCAATAAGCCAATCTGAGAAGGCTACACACTGTATGATAGCACCTATGTGAGGTTGTGGAAAAGGTAAAATATGGAGACAGCGAAATGATCAGTGGTTGCCAGAGGTTAAGGCGAAGGGAATGGTAAATAGGCATAGCACAGAAGATAGTTAGGACTGTATGATACTGTAATGGCAAATACATGGCATTATACGTTTGTCTAAACCTTTAGAATGCAGAACACCAAGAGCGAACCCTTAATGTAAACTGTGGACTCTGGGTGCTAATGGTGTGTCAGCGCAGGTTCATTGATTGTATCAAATGTGCTGCAGGATGTTGACAGTGCAAGGGGCTGTGTGTGTTTCGGTGGGGAGGAGCAGTGGTATGTGGAAACTCTGTTATTCTCAATTTTGCTGTGAATCGGAAACTCCTCTAAAAAATAAAATCTATTAAAAATATTAATGGTAGTCAACAGTGTGCTGAGGAGTTTCCCAAATGGCTTGGAGAGATATAATTTCTATAGGAAATCATAGAAAACCTGTCACCCCCCAGGCTGGGTTAATTAGGGATGGCTTCTTACTGATGAGTTTGTACTGGAGTGAATTTATTGGAGAGACTGTGTTTGGATTTAGTTGTGAGAGTGAGATGAAGACGGATGAAGCTGATGGGGATGTTCATTGGTGGGTTTGGTTTGAGGATAGGAAGGCCGATGAATTAAGTCTTAGTAATGCAACAGGTGAAGTTTTGAGATAGAAGGAATGATTTTGAGCTGTCCTTAGTTTGCAGATAAGGAAGCCAAGCTACGAAGGAGTTAAGTGACTCATCTGAGATCTCTTGGTTAATGGAGAACTGTGCCTGCCAGTGAATACTGTTCTTCACTTTCTAGTTCTACTGCTAATACTTCATTTAGACAGCATATGTCCGTGAAATAATTTGGCTTTTGCAGCAGTTAACCAGTTGTTGGTTGTCTTTCAGCAAGTTATTTTTCTGAGGCTCAGCTTTCTCACCATAAAATGGAGAGGATTAAATAGATAAGACTTTTGAGGTACCCAGAATATATTAGGAGATCAGTTCATGTTAATGTTTACCTCTTAATACCTGGACTGTTGGTATAATCTAACTGATCTTTGCCATCAGTGACTCTCCTTTCAATCTGACTACATACACTGCTACCATTAACCTGGGATTATTTTACTCTCCTGCATGTACACCCTCACTGTTTGCCTGTTATTCACCAGATTAGTTTGGGACCTCTTAGCGTGATCTTAATTGCCTTCTACTCCATTCTGCCATTTTCACTTTTTCTTTCATTAATGCCATGCATATTCCCTTTGCTTCAACCAACAGTGCTATTTGATGTTTCTTGTATATTATTTTCAGTTTGCTTTACATTCATTTTTTGGTCCTCGACAGAAGTGGGTATCTTCTGTTTGACCCTCCACATCCACTCTCCATCTTGATCTGTGTCCATGGAGGCTGACCTGTATGGATTGCATCAGTAGGATCCTTGCCATTTGGTGTCCAGTTGGATTCAGCCAGTTAGAGGGTGTGACAAGAGAGAAAGATGGAATATTCATTCTCTTCTCTCCCTCCTTCCCTGCTTGTTTAGGGTTGGCTGCTTTCCTTACCTGAAAGCCAAGTGCTTGTCTGGTAACCCTCTCTATTCATCTCTTTCCCCAGGTTTCTGTGACCGTTCTCTTCCTTTGCCTCTGGGTTGGAAACAGTGCCCGGTTGTTCTCTGCCTTAGAGTATTGCGTTGCATTATCTCTTGTTGGTTTTCCTAACCCTGCCCAAACTTTAGTAAATAGGTCCTTTGTGAAAATTTCTTAAGTTATGCAGTGTGCCATCTGCTATGCTGGTACCCTGATTGATAAGAATTTAGCCATGGAGAAACAAGGCTCTATCCAGAAGGGCCAGATGGAATACAGCCTTACAAGAGAATTTTGCTAGAACTGTCTTGTTTCCACGTTTGATGACTGATGGGTTCTCTTCATATCTTTTCCTTGAAGAAGCTTTGGACATACAGCCTCTGCCATAGCCTGTTTTCATTCTTATTGCTGCTTATATTACACCAAGTAATATTTAAAATACTTTAATATTTTAAAATAAGGTACATTGCTATTGACAGCATTTAAATCTATTGTAGTTAACATAAAACCATACAAAACATGTTTTCATTTGTATCTGTCTTGATTGTATCAAAATGGCAAATTCTAAGTTATTCTGAATGAATCCTCATTGTTTCAATAGTAGCCTGAAAATTCTGTCCATTTATAGTTTTTGCTTTAGGAGATAACACATTATAATGAACTTAGGATCTTTTCCTGTATCATTTTGATAATTTAACAACATATGTAATTGAATCTAAGGGAAGAAATACAACGTCTAAAGGATTACATTCATTTCTTTCTTTTAAAAATATTCGTATGTACTTTAGTGTTGGCTTATATGGTCATTAAAAACTTTTTTTGTCTGAAAGATCTGAAAGGAATAGAAATCTGCATTTCTTCCAAAGTGTACTTAAAGTCCTCTAAACAACAACAGCAAAAAAATCATTAAAAGTAATCTCATCTGTGTAAAAGGATAGTTTAATTGAATAATTTATGACAAATGAATGCAAGTAAATATATCCAATTGAAATTAGAAAAAAGTTTTTACCATTAAGTCATAATGCTTCCCCACTGAACTACTGTTAGATGAGTTCCCTGTTATTATTAATATGTTTGTTGGTGTTTCATTCAGTCTAATAACAAATGCCTCAAATGGTGGTAATTCAGGATTTTCCTATCCCAATATGGTGTAATCTGCAAGTTTAATTGATTTTCTGTTTCCCCTAACTTCTGAGTAATTAATGCCATCTTGGATTAGACTGACCTAAATTCCCAGGGTACTTTACCAAAAGCTTTCTTTTAAGACATTGCTATTAATCTTCGCTATGTCAGGTTTTGTACTTTGCATGTGGTACTTGTTCAGAGCATAAACTCTTTATAAATTGAGACCGGAAGGCAGAACTGTATCAAGTGTGGCTTATCAGTGTTAATGACTGAGTAATTGCCCTACAGAATCCAATGTAGATTTATTTGAGGATGTTTTCCTAACTTAATGAGTAAGTGATTGAGCTTGAATATGTAGCATGGTACATCTGGGACAATATTGGACCACAAAAGCACACCCGTTTCTTCAGTATTTTCTTTTTAATATAATAATTTTTATTAATATTTAATATAGGCTGTGAAAGGACACTTTTAGGCATTC
Source organism: Indri indri (assembly GCA_004363605.1). Classification (NCBI taxonomy): domain Eukaryota; kingdom Metazoa; phylum Chordata; class Mammalia; order Primates; family Indriidae; genus Indri; species Indri indri. The sequence goes on along the minus strand of RJWJ010001556.1, from coordinate 32,977 downwards.
TCTTACGTGTAATCTCTGATACAATTACTATTGTCTGGACATAGTGGAAAAGTTTGTGTGTCAGTTTTACATGTTAGGAATACTTTCCAGTCTTACTGGTGTAAGTAAATAGGTGAGAACTTCCACCTTTTAGTAATACAAAGAACCAGGGATTTATTATTGTTATTTGTTTAGTTTTTTGCAATGAGCCTTGTTTAGGTTTATGCACCATGTTAATAGGTGATTACAATTTGGTAACCATTGCGTTTTGCCCCTGCCTTTAATGCAGTTTATCTCCTTTGCTATCTTCTTTCCTTTCTGTACCCTCCTTTAGTTCCCCCAAATTAATAATAAGATTCTAGCTTTACTTGTTTGTCTTCTATATGTCTACATACACTATTTTTAGAATGAACTTCTTTTTATTCATTGTATCTCTTTTAGGTAGCATTTTTCAAATCATACAATATTTTTAACAATAAGAGCAGGCAAATTTCTTTGTGATCCCAAACAGGAAAATTTTACCATAGGACTCGTAGTGGATTTTCTACATCACTTCATTTTATGCTTTGGTTTGGAATAATGGCTGAGAAAGACTCTCTGTTAGAGAAACCAGCATATCATGTCTTGTCTGTATTTCTGTGCCTTTATAACTTTATTAGCCAAATTATTATGTTAGTCCTGTTTCCAGCCACATGCATACTGACCAGAAGCAGCATCATCTGTCTACTACAAAATATGTAACGGATGCTGTAGAAAAATTCTTCTTTAAACATTGTAAATAGTCACTTTTACTGTTTTTTTTAAATGAAAATGGTTAAGTAACTTTAAGTTTGTCTAATATTTTTCAGCTATTAAACCTTTTAAATTGCAAATGAATATTTTAACGTTTCCCTCAGGTAGATTCTACTGCTTTATGATGGCTTTCAAATTGTTTTGTGTGTTTTTGGTTTGTCTTACATTTAATTATACTGCTTTAGTGTGTTCATCGCTTATATTTCCATTTTTGCTCAAAGATGCATTTTTCAATGATTTGAAGCCACCTTTTATTATTATTGGAATTTATTTATATGAAGGCTTGAGTATTTCTCTAACTTTTGATTTCTTCATTTTAGGGTTGGAGGAGGCATAGTGTTAACTAGTTTAAGTTGATAGTCTTATTGTAGTTTTTAGATAACACACTGTCATAAATGGTTCCCTGGATTTGGTTGTTGTAAACAGGGAAATGAAATTCCTTTAGGCTGGAACCTCACAGGCTTTCCATGCTCCGATCCTTCTGTTGATAGTCTCATTAAACTGTCTGGCAAAGTAGCCCTATTTTTCCTTGTATAAGTATTAACTAGGACTTGCCTATTGTTAAATTGGGCTGACATGTTAACTCTTGTGAATCTGAGAGTATCTTGACAGATTGCAGGAAGGTGAGACTACAAGTGTTGTTAATTCTTTAAAAATGTATTATTCTTGTCTAAACTTCTGTGAAAACTGTTAATATAAACCAGTTTATGTTTAAATATCTTTGCTTTTAAGTCTGTATATTGATTGTTTTCATTTTAGGTATTAGGTATTTTCAGATAGGGCAACTTCTGGGTCCTAAAGTTCTAATTTCACAATCATATTAATTTTTATTAATTAATAACTAATATAAAACATCAGGCCTAGAAAAAATTTGTGTTATACCTAAACTTTATACTGTTTACTCGAATAGGAGTTATTTCATAAAAAGCACCAAGTATATCAATCACATTTTGAGCCTTTCATACAATATATTTTTAAGAATTTTAATATACTTTGAAAAAAGAATTTTTTCATATGAGTTTGTCATAATTAACTGTTAAGAGAACTGGCATTTGGTACACTACTTTTCTGTACTGCACACATGTGCTTTATTATGTGACTGGAGAAATTTTATTCTTCATTTAGTGAATCTACTATTTTTAACTAGTAAAATGTAGTGAGACTAGATGAGACTATAGAGTATAAAAATACTGGCAGCTTCATTGTGCATTTTTCTTTTCTTTTTCTTCTTTGTTTTTTTGAGACAGAGCCTTGCTCTGTTGCCTGGGTAGAGTGCAGTGGTGTCATCATAGCTCACTGCAACCTCAAATTCATGGGCCCAAGGGATTCTCTTGCCTCAGCCTCCCGAGTAGCCACCATGCCCAGCTAATTTTTCTATTTTTGGTAGAGACAGGGTCTGGCTGTTGCTCAGGCTGGTCTTGAACTCCTGAGCTCAAGCAATCTTCTTTTTTTTTTTTTTTTTCCACTGATTACAAAAACTGTAGGAAACATACGGAAAGGTATAAAGTAGGGGTCCCCTATAGCCCAACTACCAAGAGGCAACCGTGGTTAACATTGTGTCCTGAATTTATTTATTTTGTTTTTTTTATTTCAGGGTATTATGAGGGTACAAACATTATGGTTACATATTATGTCTTTGCCTCACCCAAGCGAGGGTTAGAGGCATGCCCTTCCCCTCTACAATGCTCCCCATGTCCTTTATTTGCGGGCTTACCCCCCCGCCCCATCCCCCTAATCCCTGGAGAGTATTACTGCCATGTGAGCACCCTAGTGTTCACCAGTTAGTACCAATTTGATGGCAAGTACAAGTGGAGCCCTTGCCTCCGCCTACCAGAGTGCTAGGATTACAGGCATGAGCCACTGCTCCTGGCGCATTTTTCAAATAGAGGGTGAAGTTGTAGGTTAATTGTGGTATTTTCTGTTTTGCTTTGACTGTTCTTAACACAATAGTAAATTGTATTGGTAGTTCTCCTTTAGTACATTATAGCTGAGTTCCCTAAAAATAGAAATGCAAAGTGGAAACCAGGTCATGTTAGAAATGTAGTATCTAAAGCTTTGATAGGAAAATGTACATAAAAATTATCATCTTCAAATAAAAAACAAAGATTTTATTGTCAGGGAGATGATTTAATATATCAACAGCCATGTGAAAAAAACTGCAACATAGAATAATTTTATAGCTGAGATATTTAAATCTGATTTTCTCTTTTTCTTGAAATATTTCATTAGACAATTAGAATAATTTACTTAATCAGTTATAGTATGACCTTTCTTTAATGATGTAATGAACCTTTCTTTAGAATACCTAATATTGCTATTAATTGGCACAGGGTAAGGATGTTTGATTGATTTTAACATTTTTTTTTAATCTAATGTTTGGTAATTTGCACATTTTTTCTTTTAAAAGTTCATTTTGTAACACAGATAGGAATGACTTCTGAGACTGAGAGAATAAATGTCAATTCCATTTACTTAGTCTGAGGGGGAAAAACTCATTTGCAGAACCTCCAGATAGGGTATCAACTCTGGATGGATTTTAGGTAGAAGTTTATCTTAGTACTAGCATTTTATAACAAAGTATACATTTTATTGAGTGATAAAGAAATAGTAATTGAAATGTCCTTATAAAGGATGGTTTCTAACACTTTAAATCTTTGTTGTAACTCTGAAAATTCAAGTGCACCATTTCTTTAATCTGCACCGAAAAGTCAGCTGCTGTGAGGGATGAGAGTCCTGGATTGAGACTCTAAAGAGCTATGTTGAAAAGCTTGTTTCTACTACTAACAATGTCACCTTTTTTTTATTTTTTAATTACCGTGAGTACAAAACATGAGTACAAAAATGTTATCTTTAACAATCCATGCCATCTCATTGGTTCTCAGTTTCCTGAGTTAGAAATCGTATGACATGGAAGGTCCTTTCCACTCGGAAATTCTTGGAGTGTATGAGTCTATAATATAAAATTGAGTTTCAGAGTCTGTCATTAGAATGAGATGTTGACATTTTAGGCGGTGATCTCCAGCAAAAGTTATTAGAATGTGACTAGCCTTTTTCTAGCATCCCAATCTCTACATGTCAGATTTTACTTTTTCCCCTATGCCTTTCTACTTAGAAAACGAAGCTGAAGTTGTTTGAGGCAGACATACCCTGTGTTTTTCTTTGGTGTATCTCTGTGTTGTCTAGTGAAGAATGTCTTGCGTAAAGCCCAGTTCGTGGACTCTTTTGCCTTTACTCCATTCGGTTGTATTGCAGTTCTGGGCAGTGATAGGCAGTGTACTTCCCAGTGTTGCTCAAGAATTTTGTGCGTCTTTGAAACTTTCATTTCTACCAAGAGGGTTGTTTATTTTCAGGATTTGAGGCAGGTAGTTTTAATCTTGGTGGATGACTTTGGGTTGCTGAGGGAAGACGTTTGCGAGGATTTAATGTAAGGTAAGAAATACCACGTGGGGCAATGAGTCTCAAGGGTGTTTGCTGGGAGAGGGATAGTGGCTGAATGGGACTCTAGCCAGAGAGGGGAGATGACAGGCTGATGGATCAGAACCTGAGGAAGCTGGGGGGCTGGAGATTCTGCCCTGCTACCCCTCACCTAGATTCATGGCCATTGTGATCCACTGTTATGGCTGGGTGAGGATCATACCACTCAGGTGTCCCCAGGCAGAAAAACAGCCATGATGCTTCCATTGTGCTCCTTTCTGGGCACAGGTGCTTAGACTTGCCCGGGACCATGTGCAGTTCCAGGTTCACTGCCTGTGCCTTCTTCCTCTTCCCTCACATTCAGGGAAGTGTATCACAGTACAAGTGAGTGATTTCAAAGGGATGACCTTGAATCTACTTTAATTTATATATTTAAAAAGTCATTTACAAACTTGGTTATTATTCCTATTTCCTAGCCCTCCAGAGCTTTTAAAAGAAATGGGGTCTTACTTAAACTTCTAGTGTTTAAAAGTTTTGAAAACCTCCTTGCCACCTTGCCTTTGAGAATCGTCATTAGCACTGTAGGTCTTGATAGGAGTACAGTTGCATTAATTATAGTAGCAACTGTAATTAACTTCTGTCCAGCTCTTTGTAGCTTACTCTTTTCATATACATTAATTCATTTATACTCCACAGGAAGCCTGGCATTACTGATTATGCAGCCCAGCAGCAGTGTACTATAATTTGAAACCTAGTCCTCTTGTCCCAAATACCCTGTTCTTTCTATTCTGTGTAGCTGTTTATATTGAAAGGAGGGGAGTGAGAAAGTGAGGCCCATTTATTGTTTCCTTTCCTCATGCCTGGTCTTTAAGATCGCTGCTCACATTTTTCTAGTTAACATTTAGATCCTCTCTCATATATTTTGTTCCTTCACGTGCCTTGTTTCCTCTTTGATCTCTTTTTCACTCTTCCCTTTCTGTTTTATTTGCCATTTTATTTTGTGCCAATATAAAAACTTTTTCGTAAGGAGTTAATAAAGAGTTGTTAATTTTTAAAAGAAATTCTGAGTAGAATATTTTAGTCTTACTGTGCTGTAAAGATGCTTAAATTACAAAATGAGGAGTAAAAGTATCCCTTAACTGTAAGCGACCAATAAGAAAGTAGTCTAAGCAAGAAAAAGCTAATGAAGAGATTCTACAGAGAAAATTCTCTAGAGTGTGTGTTTTAAGGATAATTTTTGAAGGTTTTAATGTGAAACATACTTTTTACAATTTTTACTGTCATATGGTTAGGTTAAGAAAATTCTTCCACATTTTTTAAGGGTATGTTTTAAATCCTATATTCTAAATCCTACTTATATATTTAGGCCAGGTTTCACAGCTGTAGCCAGAGTATTTTAATGTAGATAACTTTCAATTTTTCACATTTCATAACCAACACTGTCATTGCTTAAAATTAAATTTTAAAATAATGTTTGATTAGTCTTTTTGTCTAGAGCTGAGAATCTCAAGCCCACATAATTTCTCCTTCATAGATTATATTTAGAAGCATTTTCACTTTGGAAGGTGTGGTTTTTCACTCTGGGGCCCTTTCATGCCAAGTTTTAATAAATCTTTTCAGCAAAATCTGGTTTTAGTGATAGGCTTTTAACTAGATTGGTTTTAAGAAGTGGAAAATGAGCCAAAAGCAGGAATTTTAGCAAAATGAACTGTGAAATAGATATAATCATGTATATAAATTGTATCCTACCTGCTCAGCCTCGCAGACTGTAATATCACCTCTCCTTGAAGCCTTTCTTGATTTTCCCTGGGAGAGTTGACCCCTCCCTCATGGTGTCCCTCTGTGCTTAGAAACATTGATCAGACCAGCTCTGACACTTCATTCCAGTTATTTATTTACGAGTCTGCTTTCCTCAAAATCTTAAGTCCCTTTAAGGCAGAACTCAGTGTGGTGGCTCAGGATGGAGTATGCTTTTTTGGGGAGATGGGTGTATTTTGGGAGTCTTTATGCTATATTTAAATACTGATAAGATAATATTCCATACATCATTTTCTAAGTTCGTGTATGTAACTCACATGGCAGTTAGTGTGTTAAAGTTCCAGATGCCTCCTCCCATTTAGATTGCATGTAGTCCAAGACTATTCAGCTCCTGACTGGAGACGAAATGAATAGCAGGCAAGCGTTTTTAAGGATACATGGATGGAACCAGTCTCTAGCTTTCTCTGCTTCCCATCTCTTCTGTCACACTTTTTTGTGGCTTGAGTTGAATAACAGCAGGAGGAGACGTGAACTTCTCACTGGTGATCAAAAGTGGGGATCTGAGCTTCAGTTTTAAAAGTTAAACGTGGCTTACAAGTCCCTTATGTCTTGTATTTTACTATTCTCATTCTCCAGCAGCTCGAGTGTCATCTATCGTAAGGTCTGTTGTCTCTGCTTTCATCACTGGGCACCGTAGCTTTGGGAATATAGGTTTGAGCATGAGAAATGGTCATATTCTTTATTGCTGCCGTGGATGCTTTACATACTGAAACAGAAGCATTCATGGCTTTGTTTTTGTAAATACAAAAGCCTTGGAGCCATTTAACAAATTTAGAATTCAGCAGAGTCTATTGTAGCAAGACAGTGAATGATCTAAGGAGTTAGATTAAGAGTTGGTACTAGTGTTGAATTATTGATGTGGGACTGCTTTGACTTTTGACCGTTTTGATGTGTACTTGATGTAGATTGTGAAAAATAAATTGGCACCACACATCTCCTCCCACTGTCATAAAAAGCATATCTGCTTGCAAAAGATATAGTAATTAACACATTAACTGTCATGTGAGTTGTATTTTAACTCACGCTAGTTTGGAGCCTGGGACCTCGTGAAGCATGTGTAACTCACACATCTCTTCACCTTAGGAGCCACAAGAACTATTTTTCAAGTTACATAAAATTCACGCACAGAAAACAATAAAAAATAAATTTTTCATTAAATTAGAAAGGATCGTTTTGTTTTCAAAGTTTCTATTCTATTTTTGTAATAAAACACTGTAGCCCCAAGGAAAAAAAAATTTTTTTAGTGTATCAGTCAATGTGTTAAAACATAAAATTAAATGCTTGTTGTAATTTGCCCCCAGAGGTGTCTCTATTTAAGAGATATGGAGTATTTGTTATATGTATCCTTTGTTTAATATAACTTATTATTATATTTGCAATAGTATGCAAATAGAAAAAAATTGCCTAAGAAAATTCCATTCCAACAAATGTTTTCATCTTTCTATGTTCTTTTCCATAGGTCCTGTCTATATGTAAATTTCACATTATTAATATTACAGTATAGATATTTTTGTGTGTAATAGGAGTTTTAATATTACATATTTCTCAAATTTCTAGGGATTTAAACTGTGTACTATGATCTAACCTTAGCCTCTTCCTCAGATCACTTTCCTGCCAGGCAAGGTGTTGAATTTTTCATGTGTTGTTAAACTCTGGAAATGTGCCGAGGTAACGTCAGTACCTTAGTAGGCTCTCTTCACTTATACTCTGATTTATGCTTTGAGTTCCGTCTTTTTGGACAGTTGATTCTTATTCTTTCCTCATTTTAATATCTTTCTCTAGGTGTCATTGTTCTAATTAACATTTAAACTCTTCATACTTGCTGAAAGAAATTGTTTAAGTAGTTAAGATTTAGAGCTTCAGTTGTAATGATGTGGTGGTGTTTTTGAGTTAATTCTAGCATTACATGTAAAGTTTTCTAACCTAGACTTGTAATCAAGCTGCTTCTTCCATTTAGCCCAATATCCTTGTTTTATATTCCTTTCTTCTTTTAAGATGAAAATATTTCAAGGGAGAGTCAGTCACACTTTAGTATGAATATCAGAAAAAATTCTTTTTTTCTCCTGGGAAGTGCCTACATATGAGGAGTGATACTGAATGGAGTAGAGACAAACCTTGACTATACTTTTGTGTTTCTTTGTAATTGAGTAGTTAAAAATGCCTGTAAAGGACATGTCAAATGATAAGTCTGAAGATTTTATAGAAAAACAGATTAAATTGAACACTCATGTCTCATATTCTTAAATATTCAAATTGATATGACCAAATTGACTTAAATGAGAATTGATGCCTGTAGTATATTTACTCATTTTTTTTTCTTTTTGCTTCAATTTTCTGCCAGTCTTCTGCCCTCTGCCCCACCATCGCGTTGGATTGCTTTACTAGGAAGATTTCCAGCAGGCCGACCCAGAGCTTAGGTTTCAGACAAGTCTTCTCAATGTGTACTTAACAGAACTGAATTTGTGTGAAGTAAGAGCAGTCAGCAAGAGATCAAGAAAACTTGGCATGAGCCCTCTCTGGTGGTGGTGGAGGTGGGTGGTCACATATTCAGGAAACAATGAATGGCCTTTAAAAATAGGTGGGTTGAATAAAGCATTGAAGAGAAGTCTGGCTGTTTATAAAGCCTTTAGAAGAAAAAGAAATTAAAGGGAAAAAAATAAACAGTAGGAATCCAAGTCGCCAGATCATTGATATTTCTGTAATATGTAATGATATTCTAAAGCTAATATGTACCACCCACTTTAGCTTGTGAGAATGAAAGGAGGGAAGATTGGTTTGTGTATAGGAGGATAATTTAGTAAATAGATGTGTTTTATAGGCAGTCATATTTCTGTCACCCAATTAATATACTTACGTTCCAGGGGTTGGTTCTTTTCTGTTTGTGAATGACCATTATAATTGGCTTCCTGATATGGGCTTTCTAGTATATATGGGTGGGGTGTTTTCACTCAGCTCTAGTAATATTCAATGCAGTTAGCACTATGGGATTTAGACAAGATTTTTGTTCTTAAAGATCGATGGGCAACACTGAACATTGATTCAACTAGTATGGCAATTATCATACAAATAATGTACAATGCTTTGGTTTTTACATGGGTTTTTCAGTATTGTGAATTCAGAAATGTGCACACAACAGTGAATTTTATAAAAAGCTTTTTGGTTCAAAATTTTATAATATAATTCTAACTGGTAACATTCTTTAGTGGATTAGATCAAATGTAAAAATCAGCATCGAATCAGGGGTTAGTAGCTGATGTATAAATTACTGCTGCATCTGAAGGCTTAAAATTGAATTTGGTTTTAACAGGGTTGGATTTTATGTGACATTGTAAGTAACAACTTAGAGAGATGTTTAATAAAGATGGTTAATAAACCTACGGAGACACATTTGACCATTATTTAAAGGAGATGAAATGTGAATTTACATTTAAAATGGAAAAGATAAAAGATTTCAGAAAAGTAGCATTTAATTATGTCTCATTCTGTATACTTGGCAGTCTTCTTTTTGCATCCCTGTATTAAAATTGCATCTCTATTTTAATCACTTTACATCTTTATCACCGTCTCCTCAGTGGTCTCATGTCATTATCAGTTGATCTGGTCACACTGCGCATCATTCTTCCCCATCTGTTCCTATTAATACTTCCTCCTTTAATTTCTTACTACATGAGACTGAAATGATGTAAAGAAAAAAAAAAACCCTCACTCCTTTTTTCTTTTCAACTCTGTTGTCCTGGTTTCTTTCTTTTCTCTCTTTCCCTTCACTCCAGCCAAAACAGTGATTCACAGTAGTCACAAAACAAATCAGTTCTCATTGAGCAACCATTCTGTTTCTATCACGTGCTAGGCATCAGTGGCTAGAGAGAAGGGATCAAAAAAGAAGGGACGTGTGAGTGAGTGTGTAATTGTGGTCTTTGCTTTGTGGTCCCATTGGAAGTGTAGCATGTTGATTTTCAGGCTAAATTTATTCCAAAAATTTCTTTGTTACCTTTCACATCTCAACTCCCTCAGCGTGTTTCTCTGGGCCGGAATCCTTGTTTTCTCTCCTTTTCTTTCCAAAGACATATTCTCTTTAAGACATCTCATTCAGTTTTATTCTTTAGTCTGTCAAATTTCAGTTTGTTTAGATGGCAACAATGTTGATACTGCATGTAAAATAGGTAATGATTCACAATATGTTTTGATTTTGTTGTCTATGGATTTAAGGAATTAATTTGAAACACCAATTCTGTTTGAAAAAGGATTCCTAAAAGAGATGGTACATCACAAATGAAAGTTTTATTCCACTAGTCTATTTTTAAAGAAATCATTGTTCTGTGGTTGAATTTTCTTCCTTTCATCTTTGGCCAGATATAACAAGTGACTTTCATGTTATTTCCTACTGTGTCTTTAGTGTACTATATTTTTCAATTTAAAAAAACACACTATTGTTAGGTCTGCTGCTCTTTAATGAATCATTGGATTAGAAAATAACTCATTATATCATCAGGCAGAGATACATTCCTTTATTTGAATGTAGATAGTGAAGATGAATAATTTATCAAATGTTATTAGTGCAGGCTGCATATTACTGGAGTCTCAGCAGGATATAATGAAATTTGTCTCATGCTAGTATGAAAATAGCATGCCTTTGCATAGTCATTATTGAACTTTTGGCATCGCTCAGAGAAATATTATGGTATCATGCCAATCTTGCTCACCTCTTCATTAACTGGACTTTTGACTGAAGAGTTTAACTTATCTTGAAAATCTGTGGAATCTGTTATGCCAAATGCTTGCTTGACTCTGGCATGTTTCTATGTTAGTGCAGAAATTTTCAGAATGAATGAAGTGCTTAATGTTTCTTATTAAAGTGATTAGTGCAAAAAGGCTATGACTGATGATTTTATTGCTTCTGGTCATGAAAAGCTGTCTGTACAGGAGACACTTAAGCAATGTATCTTTCTGAAATGAGGGGTGATGAAACATGTATATAATTACTTAGAATCTTATATCTGTGCTAATTATGTATATTAAATTATCTTAATTGCTTTTAAAAAGTTGCATTTCATTTGCTTCTGGCATGATTGCATGAAGAGGTCAACAAATCTTCTCCCCAAAAGCAATGATAAAACTGGACAAATGGTCAAAAACGAATTATGTCAGTACTCTGGAAATCCACTAAACACATGCAATAAACTGAGATGTGTGTATTCATGAAAGCAACTGAGCTTTGGGTAAGAACTGTGAGTCTGTGGTGTTGATGCTGAGGCTGCTCCCATTTTCTGTCCTCAACTCTGTGGGCAAGGTTGTTCAACTTGGGCAAAGCAGGCTCTGAAAACTAGGAGCTTTGTTGCTCCCGAGGCAGCTCAGTTGATGTGGAGAGCTGTTAGGTACAGTGGAGATTGTGATGGCAAATGACAGGGAACGGATGCGGCTCTACTGGACTGAAGTTGCTGGCCTGTTTGGTGCAAGCAGTGGACTGGTGGACTAGCCAGGGATTTAACAGGGAATTCTGGGAGATGAGGCAGCAATAGGAGGCTTGAGAAGCTCTCCTTATACCTAGAGTTGACTGGAGTTTGTGCACATGCACAGCTTTATAAGAAATCTAAGGAAAGTTCTTCAGGCAGAAAGGAAATGGTACTAAATGATAACTTGAATTCCAAGGAGCAATGAAAAGTGCTAGAAATGACACTTATATGGGTATATAAAGAGTAGTCTCTCTATATTTTTACATTTTTTTCTTATTTAAAAAAACATACAATTATATATAAAACAATAATTATAGCACTATATTTTTGGCTTTACAGTGGTCCCCCCTTAACCATGGGGGATACATTCTAAGACCTCCTGAAACCATAGATAGTGCCCAAATCTATATACACTATGTTTTATCCTGTGCATACATAGCTATGATAAAGTTTCATTCATAAATTAGGCACAGTATGAGATTAACAATAACAATTATAAAATAGACAATTGTAACAGCATACTGTAAGAAAACTTATGTGAACATGGTCTCTCTTTTTCTCAAAATGTCTTATTATACTTACTAACTTACGAAACTGGAAAGCAAAACCACAGGTAAGGGGGTACTACTGTATACAACTCTGTATGTTAATGTACACCACAACAATAGCACAGAAGAGGAAGAAGGAAAAGAAATAGCACTGGGATAATTGAATATTCATATGAAAAAATGAACTTAGGCCTTTACTGTATATTAAATACAAAAAAGTAATAAAGTAGATCCTAGACTGAAATATAAGAGCTAAAACAATAAAACATTTAGAAGAAAACATGGGAGATATCTTTGTGGCCTTGGGATAGGGAGAGTTCTTAGATGTGTCCCCAGAAGCATGAGCCATAAAAGAAAAAAGTTAACAAATTGAACTTCATTAAATTGAAAAACATTTACTTTTCAGGAGACACCACCATGAAAGTGAAAATATAAGCCACAGACTGAGAGAAAATATTTATGAATCATATCTGATAAAGGTCCTATAACCATAATATATAAAGAGTTCTTACAACTTAATAAGACATACTCTAATTAAAATATTGGCAAATACTGGAGTAGACATTTGTATTAGGATTGATGTGATGTGTATACAGAAATAGCTATATTATGAGGAACTGGCACACGCAGTTACGCAGGCTGAGGAGTCCCAGGATCTGCAGTGGACAAGCCGGAGACCTGCGAGAGCTGACGGGTAGTTCCAGTCTGAGTCCAAGGCCCGATGACCAGGGGAGCCAATGGTGTGAGTTCTAGTCCATAAGCTGGCAGGGTTGAGACCCAAGAAGAGCCAATATTTTAGTGTGGGTCTGAAGGCCAGAATGGACAAATTTTCCAGTTCATACAGTCAATCAAAAGGAACTCACTCAGCCTTTTTGTTCTGTTTGGGCTTTCATTTGATTGGATGAGGCCCATTCACATTGGGAGGGCAATTGGCTTCACCCATTCTGCCAATTCAGATATTAATCTCATCCAGAAACACTCGCACAGACCCGGAGTAGTGTTTGGTCAAAATGTCTGGACACCCTGTGGCCCTGTCAAGTTCAAATATAAAATTAACCATCACAGCAAGAAATACATTTGGCTAATAATCACATGAACAAGTGCTCAACATCATTAGTCGTTATGGAAATACATATTCAAACCACAATGTACTAATACACACCCGTTTAGAATGGCTGTTATCAAAAAAAGCCGTGACGCGTTGGCAAGGATATGAAGAAGCTCAAAACCTCATACATTGCTGATGGGAATATAAAATGGCACCACAACTTTGGAAAACAGTTACTTCTTAAAAAGTTAAATTTATCACATGACCCAGCAGTTCTACTCCTAGGAATCTATCCGAGAGAAATGAGAATGTATGTCCCCATACAAAGACTTGTATGTGAATATTGATAGAAGCATTATTATAATAGCTATTAATTCCAAAAAAATCCAGATGTCTGTCAGCTGGTCAGTGGATTAACAAAATATGCTATATTTGGTATGGGAATGGAGATGCATTATAATAAGCTTGAGGGAATTTTTTTTGGTGTGATGGAAATGTTCAAAAACTGGGTTATTGTGATGATTGCAAAACTGTATAAATTTATTTAGAAGCATTGAATTGTGCTCTTACAATGGGTGAATTTTATAAAGTATGCCTCAGTAAAGTTATAAAAATAGTGTCTGTTTATAAAGCGCAAATGACAAAGTAAATATGGTAAAATAGTAATTAGGGAATCTGAAGGGTATGGGAATTCTCTGTACTATCTGAAATTATTTCAAAATTTTAAAAATTCTGTAGCACTTAGAAGTGGTCTGATTTCCTCTGGTAACATTTTGTAAAAAGAAGTTTAAAAGTTTTGTTTGTTTTAAAAAAAAAAAAATCCAGCCCTGAAGTGCCATTTTATCCCAGCTTTTTGATTCTTTACTTCTTTGATTTCTTATTTGCTTTGCTTTGAGCAGATACTCTATTTTGCTTTTTTTTTTTTTTTTTTTTTTTTTTTTTTTTTTTTTTTTTTTTTTTTTTTTTAGCTAATTTTTTCTGCAATGGAAACAGGCCCAGTACCCCAAGTGAGCCCTTCCTACTACACAAACATCTGGTCTGTGCCAGTGAGCATTCATACCTGTGGAACAATATTTTGAGGATATTTCAGTTTCTCTTTCTCATTTGTGCAATATAAAAGTGCAAATATTAGAAACAAAGCACTTTTGCTTGTAGGTCTTGAACACAGCTGTTTTTCCTTTTGACAGTATTTTTTAGGCTTAAATAATCACATGTTCTCTAGATTGTTTTTTTGTTATCCATAAAAAGAAAAAGTTAAATGCAAGCATTAGCACATTTGTTGAAAGCATTAAATTAAAGGGAAGTGTGTGAGTCATGCTATTTATGTGCTTGATTTGAAGGTCACTCTGTGAGACTGCTGGGTCAGAAAAAGGATAATGGAAAGCGGTTGGGGGGAGCGCGACTGGATTTGCCCAAGATTAGGAAGAATCCACTGATAGAAATCATTTCCATCAATACTGGGTAAGCGTCTCTCAAACTCCCTCATAAAATATTCAGTATGTGCCATTAATTCAATTTTTTTTCCTGAACATGTGACATAGAAAAGTATTTGAACATTTTCTTGGGAAAGAAAAATCACAAAGAGCTCCAAAGCACTTGAATACAGTTCCTTCTGAAATGTTCCCCCTATGTAAATTACACTTACATTTGCAGCAGGGTCTTATATCCTTGGTTAACATTATTCTTCTTATTTTTAGTAATAAACATGGATTTCATTTTCTAGCTATGCCCTTGGGTAAAATCTTTGAAAAAAGAATATTTAATTCTGTTAAATGGTTAACAGACCTATCATCTTTGAATGTTTTCATTAGGGTTATGGTAAATGTTGCCCAAGACATTAACCATGTTTTGATTATTAACTATATGAAATGAATATTTTAAAATGTTTTTCTTATGAGTTTTAAACTAAAAAAAAGCATCATGACTGAATATTAAGTACTCTTTTAATTTCCACACCTTGGACTAAAGTCTTTTCTGGTTATAACTCTTGGTATACACATTTTATACTTTTTTAAATTTGCATTTATTGAATTTGAGTTCTTTGAATTATAATTCCATCTGAAAAAAAATCTCTTTTCCCTGAAAATTTGATTAGATTAAGGGCTTCTATTCCTTAAATCACAAGGATGCCTACTTACCCACACAGCCACCTCTCATTAAATTTAAGCTGTTCTGCTCTTTTCCGACTTGATCTTCCCTCTTGTTTGAAGGTTCTCTTCTGTCCGTTTCTTTCTTCACGCTGCTTCCCATTGAGAACAGGTGAATTTAACTTCCTTCTCCAGTATCTCCCTGTCTCTAAATCAGTGCCTTCATTTCCTCCTTAACAGTGACAGCTGTGTTTTCATCGGTCATCTTTTCTCCAGTCTCACCCCTTCTGGTTCATCCTTCATACTGCTGCCAACGACTGGAGAAGGTTTAAGAAGTCATTTGGTTTTCCCTGAAAAACCCCATGGGATGGCATTCACTTGACTTCATGGGTTTGTTGAGGACCAAGGTCTGGCCTTCAGTGTTGAAGATTCAGAAACTTGGCATCATCAAGCACAGAAACTAGTGATTCAGCCAGAACTTAACAGTGAGAATTGTAGTTGTCATAGTTGTCACTTGACTGGAGTACCTAACATTTTCTTTCTGGCCTGAACCAAATTATAAACACAGGACCACAGAGCTGTTTGCTTTCTCCTGTGTCTCAGTTATTCTTTGCCCTTTCTTCACACATTGTAGGACGTTTCCCCCCAAACCTCTGGTTTTCCTGTTTCAAACTGCAGTGCTCCTACATTTCCTCTGTTTTATATTTGCCTTATTTTCCTCTGTAACTTTCATTACCATTACAATATGTATTTATTAGTATGTACATTTACATTTTAATTGTCTCTCCTCACTGGCATGCACTCTCCATGAGGGCAGGGACTTTGATTATTTTACTTACCACTGTATCCTCAGTACTCAGAAGAATGCGCGCAGTAGGATTTAATACATATTTCTTTCTTGAATGAATGATTAAGTTATGTAATTTGAAAGTTTGATGGGACTGTGGTAAATTATTTTCACAGTTCAGATTGCTTTGCCATGGGGCAGTAACGCCTGGAGTTTGCTGGCTAAGCGTACTTTCTCCTGAACAGTGCCTGCCCCCCGTTTTTTTTGGTATGTGCAGGACTGATCAGCCCTCTTTTGGCTGGGCACATTTCTTTAAAATGTTATTATTTCAGGGTTTGTCAAACCCTATTACATTAGGATCCATTTGGTCTTGTCAAGGTGACTTTCCAGCTACTTTTGACCTATTGAGCGTCTATTTTAACTGTTTATTTTTCTAGACCCTATGTACTTCTTCATTTCGCCACTCCCCACCTCACTCACACTCCAGTATTCAGTCATCTAATCTGAACTATTTGAAATTCTCAAACCCCAGGTTCTTCTCTGTCTTGACGCCAGGCCCTCCTGCATGCCGAAGGGGTTCCCTGGCTCTTCAGTCCTGTCCCCATTCGCCTTGTCAGTGATCCTTCTGTACTCAGCCATATGCTCCTGTCTTTGGGTGGCTGTTTATTTCTCCCTCCACAGCTGGGCTAAATCCATTCCTCTCTCCAGTGTGCATCTACGACATTCCATATTTATCCTGATTATGGCACTTCTCAGACTGTATCATTTATTTATATTTCCCACTAAATTGTGAGGTCCTGGAGTACTGAAGGTATTTCAATTACCATTACATTGTGATCTCTGAGTTCAGTGTTCAGTGCAGAGTAAGTACAGTTGTCCCTCAGTCTCCACAGGAGATTGGTTCCAGGACCTCTGCAGATGCAAAAATCTATGCATGCTCAAGTCCCTTACATAAAACGGGGCGATATTTGCATGTAACCTACTCATATTCTCCTATATAGTTTAAATCATCTCTAGATTACTTATAATATGTAATATGATGTAAATGCTAGGTAAAGAGTTGTTATGCTATACTTTTAACATTTGTATTTTTTATTTTTATTTTTTTTTATCTTTTTGATCTGTGGTTGGTTGAATCTGTGGATGTGGAACCCATGGATACAGAGGGCTGACTGTACTCAATAAATATTTGTTGAATAAATGTTTTATTTTAAAGCTATTATCATTTTTTGCTATACATTAATTAAAAATTAATTTTAAAATTATCTTTCAAATATTTATAATTTAAAATTTTCATCCATATAGTCTGTAATTGAGATATGAGTTTCTGTCCTTCTCAGACCACTAATCATTTTCCTGAATCATTTGCAGCCTTACCATTTAACGCTCCGATGAAAGTATCCTCATGAGTATTTGTCCACAGTAGCATTCTATAGCATTTTAGCTTGGATTTCATTTTTTTTTACTGCTGGTGGAGCTCACTGCTATTTTTCATTTATTTTTGAATGTTTTAAAATGGTTATACTTATTATTTTTCAGTAGAAAATTATCCTTATCACTAAAATCCTAATACTTTTTGAAGTTTTATTGCTTTCAAATTAAATGTGGAGATAAGCTTCTATAAATTTTCCACTTTTCATTTAGGAAAAGGGCCCCATTTGCAGCAAGTTTCATTATATGTGTTAGTAAGTTATTGACATTACCATCAGACTCTGCAGTTTTATGCTTTGTTATATTTCTAACTTAAAATATAAAAGGAGTACTTTAGTTTCTTTAGACAAGAATGAATTTGAAAATTTCATATCATGCTAAATTTGGATGAGCACAACAGGATCAGGTATGTGTGAATATTTATGTAGAGTTAGAAAAAAAGTGTCAACCAAGTGGTTGGTGTAATAGGGAGTGAACATGTATGTAAACAAAAGAAGTGAGGGGAGGTCGAAAAGCTCAGTTTTGTCAGTGTCCTCGTTTGTGTGATTCCCTTAGTTTTTCTAGCAGTGGGAATGGATTGTGGAGACAGAAAGGTAGGGGGTAATGTAGGGGGTGAAAGCAAAAAATTGGAAATTGGAGCATGAAGAAAATCGGTGTTTTATTTTGCCTTCTCTGTCACTATTAAAGTCGTAATTTTTGACAGTCCCTGGGCAATTTTTGTCTCCCAAAGCCAAGAGTTGGATACCGCTTAGCAGATCTTCTATAAGTTATATCATTTTGTAGATACGCCTATCAGATTATTTCTAGTTTGAAGGTTTGAAATCCTCCCTCGGGCTAAACACATCTTAGAAAATACTATCTGACCCTGTAATACTTTACTGATGCTTTATCTTTTAACATTTATCTTTTTTTTCCTTATTCTTTGCCATCAATCAGACATAAAATGATGGTATATGGGAACTTTTAAGGGGAATCTAATTTTCTTTGAGATTATGTACTTGAATTTATTGTCTCTTTTTTTAACAGTATTTACTCTGCGACCACCACTCCCCTCCCCCAATATCCTAGCTTTGGGAAAACTAACTTGGATGTTTTCATTTTCTTTCTGTAATATCCAGAATTTATCAGTCTGTATTCCAGTCCTGGATACATAGGCTCTCTATAGATATTTGAATGTATGAATGAATAAATGAAAGAATAAGGATGTAAATTGATTTCACGTAAGTGAAGTTGTTTTTAGAGAAATATAATTGCTACTAATAGCATTTTGTTAGCTTTCTGGTTCTAATGATTGAAACAGGAAAGAGTATTTAACAGATACATTTGAAACAGTACATTTGAAAATATAATTATTATGTGCTTGCCACATTACGAAGTATTGTGTTAGGCATTATGATACAAACAAAGATAAATAAATGTGTCCCAAACCACAGGTAACTGTCATGGATTGAAATAATCAAAACATGCAGCTATAAACAGGGAGTTAACTGCAGCTCCTGTATGAGGAAGATTTGGATCTCATCTGGTCTGTGTTTGGGGGAATGCTTTTAGGTCCCTGCATGACTATCTTTCCAGGGGTGAGAATACTCAGCAGCGACTCCTTAGACCTCTCAATTTAAGAGCTGTTACATGCTCGGATGTCCTCTGACTGCCCCTCTCTGTGAGATGCAGTGTCAGCAACACAGTAGAAAGGGCTGCTTCTCCTCGACCTCTCTCATCAAACCAGACTACTGCCACCGTCAGTACCCATGCGGAAAATGTAAACCTCAAATACTGTCTTTTTATGTTAGTCTTAAATTAGTGCTTTCAGAAAATTACATTTTATAGAAAAACTATTCTTGAGGTATTTAATTAGAAATATTTTTTAAAAACTTGGATTGAGGTTCCAGGGAAATCCTGTTAGAAGTTTGAATATATGTGGTATCACACTTATACTACGGTGAGTGTTTTTAATATGTTGAGATTTCTTATAATCCTTTTGAAGAATACTATACATTTTAGTATATTCAATACTGATTTATTGAGTCCTTACCTTATATCTTAGCATGGTGCCAATAACCAAAGACACTCTTATTTTTTCAGTTCATACTAGACTATTGTTCACATATTCTGATTATATAAACCATGGCTGTATTCTGAATCTGCTCACTTGAGGGTAGCTCCTTCAGCCTCATTGCTATCCTCAGAGACAACTGTTAAATCATGACGTCTTTGTCCAAGAGGCAATATCTTAAGGTAAAACATTTCTCAAAAATAACTCAGCATACTTTATAGTCATTTATTAATTTTAAAATTATGGGTCAGTATAATTTTTTGATTATTATTATTGTTTTAGAGACAGGGTCTTGCTCTGTCTGGAGTGCAATGGCACAATCATAGCTCACAGTAACCTCGAACTCCTGGGCTCAAACAATCCTCCTCCCTCGGTTTCCTGAGTAGTTGGGACTAGGGGCACACGCTACCACACCTGGATAATTTTCTTTAATCTTTTGTTGTCCCCCAGGTCTCACTCACTATGTTGCCCAGGCTAGTCTCAAACTCCTGGCCTCAAGCAGCCCTCTTGCCTCAGCCTCCCTAAGTGCTGGGATTACAGGCGTGAGCTACCATGCGTGGCCAATATCACTTTTTATGTATTGGGTGCCGATGGTTGCATATTAACCTAGGCCAAATTTTGTCACGTAAAATTCTTAGTGTTTTTTTTTTTTTTTTTTTTTTTTTTTGTAGACAATAGTAGCTACCAATGAGGATTAGTTGCTTTTCTACAACTCAGCCGTCAGGTTAATAATGAAAGCAAACCCCAGTCCAAAATCTGCAATAAGAATTTATTAAGCAAGCTGGCATAGTCCAGCTGTTCTTATAAGCTTAGCGAAGTCCTCATTCTCTCTTTTTCTGGGTGATTAAAACACATCTTGTGCTAAAGGTTGGTTTGAGCCATATGAGACAATATGGTGTCTTATTAATACTATAGATAAGACATCCTCAGGCTATCAGAATCATGTATCCAGTATGTGGAGTGAAGGTAGGTCAGGGATCAAGCCAAAATCACATCCTTAATGGTCTAGGCCAGTGCTAACCAAAGTGTGTTCTGTGGACCAGTTATCTATTGATTGCTGGGCTGCGACAAATACAGAAATTGAGAGCAAGCATTTTAGAGACTTTTAAGGCAGTTTCACATTGCTGCAATCTGTTGTATTTTATTTTCATTGTATTTTACTCAACTACTGGTTTATAAGAGGTTAGAAATAAAAATTCCGGTCTGTCACTTTAGATAGTTTGAGAAACACTGGTGTAGGCTAGTCTGTTGCAAGATTCTTTACCCTGTTCTGGAAAGTATTTTAGCCAATCTACTTATCTTGAGTGTCCCTGATTTCACTAATGAGATCCTATTTCTACTATCTTTTATTTATTTATTTATTTTTTAGAGACAGGGTCTTGCTTTTTCACCCAGGCTAGTGAGCAGTGGCTTGATCATAGCTCACTGTAGCCTCAAACTCCTGGCCTCAAGTGCTCCTCCAGCCTCAGCCTCCCCAGTAACTAGGACTACAGGTGCACACCACCATGCCTGGTTAATTTTTAAAATTTTTTTTGTAGAGACTGGGTCTCATTATTGTTACCCAGGCTGGTCTCAAACTCCTGGCCTCAAGCAATCTTCCCACCTTGGCCTCCCAAGGTATAAAGGTGTGAGCCACCGTACCCAGCCTCTACTGTCCTGTATGCTGTTAGTTAACTACTTGTGATTAGTAGTTCAGCATTACTTTCAAAAGTGAAAACTTATGTCTATTATTTATTATGCTAACTAGGAAAGCCCCTAGCATTGACCAGAGTTAAAAGATAGCTAAAACATACACAGTAATCTCTTGTAGGAAGGTTGCCTTTCTGATTAGATACTAAAAATAGCTTAAACCAGCTCACACAATTTAGATTATGCTTTCTACATTATATTATTTCAAAAGTAAATTTATAGACGTCTCGACATGGTGCTTCTGAAACTTAAAATCTAGATGTTATAGCCGTTATATTGGCACATCTCTAAGATGAGTACAAGAGTATAAGAGTTGTTTTAATTGATGTTCTATAAGCTTATAGAGGCCAGGAACCTTCTCAGTCATGAGCCTACAGTGTGACACCAGCCTATTCTGCAGAAGGCGGTGAAGTCTATGGTACATTGGAAAGAGCGCTGCACTTGGAGTTTGGAGTCATAGACACTGTTGTTTCCTAGATGCAATGACTCAAATAAATTAGGTAAGATCTTAAAATTGGTGTCTTTTCTGACGTGGATACAGTGCTACCTACGTTATGTGTAGCCTGACACATTAATAAGTATTTTTTTTACACTACCGATACTGCTATATCTTACATTCTGCCAACATTCTCAAAGACCTCTTCTCCTCTTCATTTCCTTTCATTCTTTCTACTATTTAGGGAAGAAATTTGCTGCGACTAGAATGTGAAGTTAGGAGTTTATCCTATACATCATCAGTTCTTCAATTTTCTATTTTACCTCTTCAGTTGTAAGTGAATATTTGGCAAGCAAACTTAAGAAATATCATCTTAATCTCTCCTGTAGCTTTTAGTACAGTGTCTTCCTCACAGTATTCACTCCATAAATATTGGTTAAGTATTTCAGTTGACAGCAGTGTTACTTAAATGCAGAAAAAATTTTCTGACTAAGCTGGAATATAGTTCTAATTGCTTCTCTTGCTATAGATGATTGTTTTGTAGAAAAAAGAGTATGTTAATTTGGACTATGAATGAAGTGAAACTTATCTCAAACAATTAAATGTGTGAAATTGAAGTATTTATGGCAATTCTGAACTTGTTACAGCATTTTTACTCTTTTATCCAAAAACTAGTAGTCCTGAAATTTGCAGCCTGTCTTTCAATGGAATTCCAAAATATCTTATTTGCACTTAAATATTGTACAAATGAAATTTTAAAATAATGCTTATTTCTAGTGCATTAAAAAAGACTGTACGTGGGAAAGATCATTCGTAGGAACAGCGGATGGCACTATTGGCTCATACCTGTGAAGTAATTATTCTTAAGTTGCAGAACTTTCAAATGTAAGCTTGATAAATGTTTTTAGAGTGAGAGGCTTAGTCAAAAAGTTTAGACAGTATTAGGATGGGGATTTTATGTTAAGGTTTGTTAACTCTTCATTAATCATCATTTTATATCAACTTTGAAATGAATGTGTAACTTTCTTCATCACTAGCATAGAGAAATGGCTGATTTTTAAAAATCGTTTTACATTTTGTCATGTTATGGGATTCTATTGCCCTATCTAAAAGGCGCATCTGACTTATCACATTTTTGACAAACAAAACTATTTAGTTTGAAGAAGTGAGAATAACTTTGAATTTGGATAAACAGCAAACATTTAAAGATACTCAACTTTAGTTACACCATGACACCTTAGTTTAAAGTTAATCGAGTAGAATGGTTGACACTTTCTTCAGGTTAGTTCACGGACTGTATAGTGTGGCTATATATTAACAGAAAAACTTAGAGATGCTTTTGTAGTTTAGAAAGTTTATTATATTTGTAATTTTTAAAAATCAGCTTTTTTTTTTCATATGCAACAGTTTTGTATGTTTGTTCTTTAAGAAAACTGAAGGGCCCTGCACCTGGACCTTGATTTACTCAACAAATGTAGTTGAACATTTATTAAGTGCTGAGGATAAAAAGAAGAGTTCATTTGGTGTCTGCCCTTGAGAATCCCAGAGAACAGGGAGTGAAATCCCACAGAACAGGGAGTGAAGCAAGCACAAAACAATTAAATTGTAATCTAACATTGTAAGTACAGCAGCGCAGGAGTGAACAAAGTTATCTTAGGACCATGATGGATTGTTTGGATGGGATGGAGAGGGCCTTCCATGGAAAGTAATATGTAGGCTGCATCTTAAAGTTTATCTTACAGGTGAGTTCAAGGCAATTCAAGCAGAGTGAAAAAAACAAAGCCAAACCCATGAACCATGGTGTTGAATTGTGAAAGGCCATGCCTTGCACAGAAAATGATGAGTAAGTCAGTGTGGCAGCGTTTTGAATAAGGGAATAGTAGAAGAAAGCTTAGAAAGGTAGCTTGAGATTACTTGGGTTCAGATTGGCTTAAGTTAACTCCTATAGGTTTTCATTTCCTCATCTATAAAATGGGGATAATAATAATCTTGTGAGAATAAAAAGAGATTGTATGTTTAAAGTAATTAACTCAGTGCCTGGAACATAGTATCTGTTCAATTTAACAGTATTATTATTAACTTTATTACTATCGCAACTACGGAAGGACAAACCTCAGGCTTAATCAGACTGAAATTTGCTTAAGACCACAGAACTAGTAAGTGGCAGAGTCATGACTTGAACCACGTCATCTGACCAGTTCTTTTCCAATAAACTACAGGGTCAGTGGCTTCTAGCCCTGTATTCTATTCTTGGATTGGCACTGTAGTTGTTCAGTTAATTGAAAGGAAAGCCACCTAGAGCTAAAGTTTGAGACTAATCTAGAGGATGGCCTATCAAATCTGAGAAAAATGCTATAGGCACCAGATTTTTACAGAGAGAGTGGAGAACATGAGCTAATGTAGTGAGTCAGTCAGGTGGAGGTGGGCTAGGAGAATTTCTACTGCTTGTTTGTATTGTATTTTGTCAGATGCCTCTTCAGATGCATTTATTTTGTCTGATGGAATAGAATTTGAATTTCCTATTATGATTTTAAAGGATGGGACTGCGAAATCATTTAGGTTTAGAGATATGTGACTATTGTACCCTCCTTTCCTGTTGTCCTTGTTTTTTTTTTTTTTTTTTTTTTTTTTTTTTTTTTTTTTTTTTTTTTTTTTTTTTTTTTTTTTTTTTTTTTTTTTTTTTTTTTTGTAGCTTCTACTTGAATTAAGGTGTATGGAAATGAGTTGCACTTGGAAGGGCACAGTAAGAGTGGATGATTGGATGTATCCAAAGAGTCACCATCTGTCAGTTTTCCTGTTGCTTTAAGAAAACTTGTTTTCCAGCCCTATCAGGAGAGAAAAAAAAAAAAAAATCCTAAAACTTGTGTAGGCTGACTTTAATTAAGTATAATTGGATACACATGTGATTGTAGATGAAGGCCTGTCAGTTTTTTCCAATACAAGAATAATATATGTCTCATATTTATTTTTGAAACCACTTTGCTTTTATTATCCTACATCTCAGTATGGTAGCACCAGTTGTTTTATTTTTTCTAACCCTGACATAGCAGAATGTTTTGTTTGGCTTTTTAAAAAGGCAATAGTGCATGTAGTTAAGACCTCATTTACTTTATCTGATGAAATGGTCTCTGAAGAGTGTCTATTTTTCTGTAAATATACTAAGGAAACCGGGTTTAAAACAAGGTCATTTTTAAAAATACTGGTTTCAGTTTTTAAACAGTATGTGTAGCTTTGTGATTTTAATGTATATTTTTGTGATTCTTTTTAGGGTTACCTTAAAATAAGTATTAATTGTGAGATAATATGGGTTTAGGAAGCTCTTTCTCCCTTGCAAATACCTTTTATGTATTGTTCTGTTACTGCTCTTGAGGAAAACATAAGCTATCTGAAATGGGATTTTCAGTCTGTTCTTCTCTCCTGCTTACTTTTACTCATCTATTATTTTTTCCTCATTCATCTGTATAAGTTTTAAGAACAAGGTATGCAAAGATGGATTGATTTATTTAGGAACAGTAGCCTCTTGCAACTGGAAGATATCCCCAATCAAGATTGGTGGTCTGTTTTATTCATTGGTTCATTTATATATTTGTTTGTTTATTCTTATTCATTTATTCCACAAACATTTGCAGCACATCTATATGTATCAGAAACTGTACTAAGTGCAATAAAAGAAACAAGACCTACCTAGGCTATCACTGCCCTTGAGAGTCTTACAGTCTAATGTAGTTTAGTTAATTGGTAATTAGTTTTGTTTTAGTCTTCATGTAATATATAATAATAATAGTTATTTTTCTATGTGTGGGACTTAGAGTTGTATACCTGGAAATTACCACAAATATAGATAATATATGAAATAGGACTTGTTTAATATATGATGGCTGAAAGTGGGCTTGTACAATAATCGTGGGCAACGTGTGTATCATGTTGGTAACTGGCCACTGTTGAGAACCAGTCACCACCATCATTTATTGTTCTCAGTGTGGCCTGCAGGCAACCCATGATCCTTTGAATGTTGATTTTATTCTTACTCTCTCAAAATTACACCTCTGATTTCATTTCCAAAGAATAGAATTGTTAAAGCCCTTTTCTGCCTACTTCAGCTTCTTTCTCATTCTTATTTCTACTATTGGGTTTATTTTTTTCATTTTCCTACCTTAATTCTCAATTATATGCAGAGAAAGAGGCAAAACAACAAAAAAAAAAATGACAAGGTGTCAATAGCAGCACTGGTGTTGACACATTGAACACATCTTGGAAAAAGAGGTGTCTGTCTGTGTCAAATGCCCATGAGGAAAGAGTCAGGCTGAGATGCTGCTGCTGCTAGAAGCAAATTTCACCGATGTTTCTGTGATGAGTAATAGTGGATACATTATGGTTGGCATATTGAGGGTCCTCTTTGTAACAGAGTTGACTTGTACTTAAGTAGTTTGCTTTTTACAGCTATTTATCTAATTATTAATTTTCTTAATTTTACTGGAGCTTTTTCATCCAAATATCCTATTTGGAATGTAACTAACATACTTTAATACTCCATTAACTTTAAATCCTAATGATAGAATTTCAAGGATGAACGATGGAAGAGAGAATAATGTTGCTGTTTTTAGGTTTTGTTCTTTTTTTAATTTTTAATTTGATTATATTACATTTATATATACCTAATTCAGAATCCAGCTGGGACTAGGACTCATACATAGAATATTTTCCAACACACTTCACAAATGCTTGTTTGAAGCAGCATCAGTATGGCTTGCCTAATTTCGTATTAATAGTTTCTTTTCTTTATCCCAATACTGCTTTGCTTATCATGTCTTAAACATTCCTAAACTTAGAGTCTTATAGATACTATGCAACTTTGAGTGATTGATCCTTTAATATCTAAATTTTTTGTTCCTTTATCTTGTAGTCTCTTTATCTTCTTTAAATTATTGCTTTGTTCTTGTCCTATTTTTCTATCTTCCGTATCTTTTCTTTTTGAACCCACA
This sequence comes from Indri indri, assembly GCA_004363605.1. Lineage (NCBI taxonomy): Eukaryota > Metazoa > Chordata > Mammalia > Primates > Indriidae > Indri > Indri indri. Next base: position 6,463 of record RJWJ010001556.1, on the reverse strand, counting down.
CTTTTGACTTTTATATAATTATGATGTTTTATTAAGAGTCTCTTTGTTTCAATTTTGTAGATTAGAAAGAACTAGTTGAACTTAAATGTATCTACTGTAAATATGTGGATTTGTCCTTTGTAACATTTCCTTGCCAAGTATTTGGGTGGATAGTAGAATAACATGATAGTTTGCATAGTGAGCAGCAGTGTGATTTAAGCTATTTATTAATGGTTTATACTGCTTAAGATCTTTTGCCAACTAATGAGAATGGTCTGAGGCCTTTTTTTTATAAGGGATGGAAAAAAAAACCCTTTTAATTAGGGATAGACTTTGTAAAATATTTAATAAGTTTCTTTATTATTTGTAGACCTATGGCCAAATACCAGCTGCCCACACTCCTTCTTAATGCAGATCTATTCTTGGATAATTAAAAATCCTTTTGGCAGGTTCATATATTCATAGACTGTAATAGCTAGAAAAGATTTTAGAGATTTAAAATCTTCTTTTCATAGATGACAAAACTGAGGCCCACAGGGCGTAAAATCCCAATATTTGTTGGTGCTCATATTACACTCACTTTTAGAGTAAGGTTTATGACAAACAGAAAAAGGTTGTAAAAATGATATTTTATGTTAGCTTGTATTGAAGTGTATCTAGGTCAAAACACGAGAAAATGGTATTAAGGTGGTCAACAATGTTTGGTGAATAAACAAAGGAAACCATTGAGATTATCTTTCTATTAAGTGGATTTTATTACATGGGATACAGAGGCTACTGAGACTTCTCTTTTGGTGTATGAGCATCTTCTCAAGAATTCCAGACTTCCTGTCACCTGTGTTACTTTTCTGTTCACTCATTATTTGCCTTTCCCATCTACATTTCTGTTCCTACCATTTACCTTTTTATTCCTATAGGTTTGTATGTTTGTATCTTTAGCACCTAATAGTGACTAGCTTATGGAAGTTCTCAATAAAAAGATTTTATGACTCAGTTTCCAAATGCTAGTGGTGTGTTTTCATTCTGAAGTGTCTCTTGCTGTTTCTTGAGTCTTGACCATCTACTCCACCCTTTCTCAGTTTGTGTTCTCTGAGAATTGAGCCTAAACTTATACCCGATTGAATATCCTGGCTGGGTGCAGTGGCTCATGCCTGTCATCCTAGCACTCTGGGAGGCCGAGGCAGGAGGGTTTCTTGATTGATTGAGCTCAGGAGTTCAAGACCAGCCTAAGCAAGATTGAGACCCCATGTCTACAAAAAAAAAAAAAAAAAAAAAAAGAAGGAAGGAGAGAGAGAAAGAGAGAAAGGAAAGAAAGAAAGTCCTAAGGCTGTGGTACCCAACCCCTGGGCCACGGAACCGGGCTGCAGAGCAGGTGAGTGGCGGGCGAGCCAGCAAAGCTTCATCAGTATTTACATCCCCGGCTCCCCATGCCTCACCTCACCGTCTGAGCTCCACCCCACCACCTCCCACTACCAAGTCTGTGCAAAAATGAATCTAGTCCCTAGTGCCAAAAAGGTTGGGGACTGCTGCCCTAAGACATTCATTGTTTATGCTGAATTAACTTCTCTCCTAGGCATACACAATGATAATAGCTGTGTACCACCCTTGACAGAATTAAAAAGTGGTCACTCAAATTATTTTCTGTAGTACATAGTTCTCTTGAAATGCTGGTTGAGAAAGGATGATTTAGTTACTTCATCAGATACTCCTAATAACCAGCTTAAAGCTTACTTTTCTAAGAAAGGCTATCATTGATTGACTTCATTTTAATGTTGTTATTTTACTTTGCATTTCCTTAGGTGGCATAGAATTAGTTTTTACTAAGGGCCATTGCTAAGTTGGTGTTATGCTGAATAGGTTAGAGTAAATGTGGCTTTTTCTTAAAAGGAAACATAAGCAATAAGTATGTAATAGATTTCTCATGTTGATGTATTTTTCTCATGTAAAGCATATACCACTTGAATGTTGAACTGGTCCTTGTCTGGGTGGGTGTGCATGGGAGATATGCTAGGTTCATGACAACCCAAGTCCCAAGGGCAAAGGAAGGAGACTGGAACTAGAAGATTGAGCATGGTTAACACTGACTTGGCCACTGCAACTGACCCTTGAAAGTCAACTCTGTATTTAGGCATGGCATCTAAGGTTAGTAACCGCCTGAGTTCTTACTTCCAAAGGAATCAATATTAGATGTGTCAGGGCCAAGTTATATGAAAATAAACAAAGCAATATAACCATACCTATCCACAGATGATGTGATTGTCTACATAGAAAATCTCATGGAATCCATAATAAAACTCCTGGAGCTCATTAAGTGAGCTTAATGAGGATACAACATAAACCCACAAAAATCAATCATATTTCTATATACTAGCAATGTATAATTGGAAACTGAAATAAATTTTTTTTGATTTTACACAATAGCTGTGAGAAAAATGAAACATTTAAGTATAAATCTAACAAATCATATATAGGCTGTGTATGTGGAAACCTAGAAAACAGAAGAAATCAAAGAAGACTAAATAAATAGGCCATAGAATGTTCATGACTTGGAAGACTCAATGCAGTACAGGTGTCAAATGCATGTATAGATTCTCCCCAAATGCACGTAGAGATTTAAAGTAATTTCAATACACATTCCGGTAGGATTTTTCTTGTAGAAATGGACAAGCTGATTCTAAATTTGATGCAGAAAGGCAAAGGAAGTAGTGTTATCTAAAATAGTTTTGAAAAAGAATAAAGTTGAAGGAGTCATATTACCCTATTTTAAGACTTATAATAAAGTAGCAGCAATCAAGGCAGTGTGATAGTGGTGAAGGGATAGACACATAAGTTGTCGGAATCAGAATAGCAAGTCCAGAAACAGATGCACACAAATATGACTAAATGACTTTTGACAAAGGTGCAAAGTCCATTCAAGGGAGAAAACAGTGTTTCATCAATTTGTACTGGAATAATTGGATATGCATATGGAAAAAGAACAAAATCTTTGACCCAGACTTCTCATGTATACAAAAGTTAACCTAAAGGGAATCAAACATCAAAATGTAAAACTATAAAAATTATAGAATAAAACATAGGCGAATATTTTTGTGACCTCTGGTTAGGCAAAGAGTTCTTAGACATGACACCCAGAGTACACGCAATAAAAGCACAAAATATGGACTTCATCAAAATCATCAACTTTTGCTCTGGTAATGATGCTATTAAGAGAATAAAAAGCAAGCTACCGGCTGGGGGAACATATTTGCCAATCACATACCCAGCATAGGACTTGTACCAGAATATATATGGAACTCTAAAAACTCAGTAGGAAAATAAATTAGCCAATTAAAAAATAGGTGAAAGACTTGAACAGACACTTCACCAAAGAGGATACACAAATGGCAGATAAGTACATGTAAAGTTTTTCAAGATCATTCCTGTTAGGGATAGTACAACTAGCCTATTAGACTAGCTAAGACAGTTGACAGTATCAGGTTTCAAAGCAACTGGAACTCTCATACATTGTTGATGGAGATGCCAAATTGTACAGCCATTTTGGAAAACAGTTTAGCAGTTTCTTTAAAAAGTTAAACATACTTATCACATGACCAACATTCACTTTTGGGTATGAGAAATGAAGACTTAATTTCATAGAAAAACCTGCATATGAATGTTTATAGTAGCTGCCTTCCTAATCACCCAAAACTGAAAACAACTCTTACATCCTTCAGTAGGTGAATAGAAAAATAAACTGAGCTATGTCCATTCAATTGAATACTACTGAACAATAACAAATAGTAAGCAATTGATGCCCTGGACATCTTAGATGAATCTCAAAAGCCTGATGCCGAGTGAAAGAAGCCAGTCATAGATGACTGTATACCATGTTATTTGTTTATATGACATTCTCGAAAAGACAAAACTGTAATGATGGAGAAGAGGGGCATGAGGGAGTGTTCTGGGGTAATGGAACTTTTCTGTGTCCTTATTTTGGCGGTGGTTCAACATATCACACACGTGCTAAATTCATAGAACTATGCACTCTCCAAAAAATTAACTTTATCGTATGACACTTTTTAAAAAACATCCTACAAAGAAAATATATTTATATTAAGAAATGTTTATTAAGTCTCACATATGATTCAAAAGAAAAGAAATGTTTAGGTGGAGAACCAGGGTAGATTGAAAATTATGTTAAAAAGGTTTGCATCTCGTTTAAATAGGAAGCAAAGACTTCTCGGACAGAGAAGAAGATGGGTTTGGCTCTGTATGTTTGAGAAGAGCTGAGCTTTGGAGCAGTTGCTGAGGGTAAATGAAGCATTACTGAATTTATCCTCAGTAGTGAATGGAATATTGTCACCTCTAGGTAATATGAGAAAATAATAAGACAGTTTAATGGCCAGATTATGTCATGATTTGATTTATTAAATAAAACCTTTTAATTACTTGGTGTCATTTCCCATTAGAGAAAACTCTTTCATTTTGGCAATTCCCGCCAGTCCCCGTTTGTAAATCATCAGACAACTTTCAGAAGCATCCTGTTGCTGCTGGAGGTGGGAATGGGCAAGGGTAGAATCCGGTTAGAACAAAAATGTCGCACTCATCCAGAAGAAAGGGTTTGGCATACAAGTAAGCTGATATGTGTGTCCCGCCCTTTTATGCCCACCTGTATACCAACTTTGTGATTTTTCTTGCTACTTTTTGCATAGAGAAATAATTATTGCTTTGGAAATTGTGCCTATAAAAACTGCAGAAGTCTAAAAGTATATGGCCACTTTGCTCATGATGATTTATTTAAATTTAATCTTTTTCCATCTGAGTAGATACTGCAAAAACTTAATGAGGACCTTAACTTAAGGTCCTTATATTTACCATTTAATCATTTTACCCATATATTTGGAAAATTGCAAATCCCCCTTTTGCAGGGGCTGACTGTGAAAGTCTACGTGGTGGTAAAGCAACAACGTGGAATCCCCACAATATCTGAGAGCATCCAGCCCGGCTGGACCTGCTACACCAGCATATGCCTGCCTAGCAGCCTTTTTTTTTTTAAGCAAATGCTCATAGCAGCTTTGTTTGTAATAGCCCAAAACAGGAAACAACTCACCATCCATCACCAGAAGAAAGAACCACGAAACTGTGAGACAGGCATACAGTGGAAATACTACCCAGCAAAATAAAGGAACTAACTCTTGATATATGGAAAAGCATGGATGAAATTCAAAATAATGATGCAGATAAAAGAACCCAGAAAAAATGATGGCATATTACATTATTCTATTTACATAAAATTATAGAAAATGCAAACAAATCTTTAGTTAAAGCAGGTCGGTGGGCACCTGAGGCAAGAGGGTCTGGGAGCAGGGAGTGGAGGGGTTACAAAGGTGCACGCAGAGACTTCAGGGGAGTCACGGGTATGTTCACTATCCCTAGTTCAGTGATTTTTCATATGTATGTATGAAACACTTCTAAGCTGTCATGCCCATTTTCTTTAATTCTTTTAATACTTAATAGGAATTTTTAAATGTTTTGATGTCATTCTTTCATCTTAACTTTTTCCCTAAAACATTTCCTATCTTCATCCACCACCCTAGTGTCTTAGAATATAAAGAAAAAATCAGAAGAGAGAAAAAGGGAAGAAAGCAAGGAGAAGGTGTAAACTAGATCTCATTTTGCTAGTAACAGGCCAACAGTGAACACCGTTATTTGCTTTCCTTGGCTGTGTGTGCGTGTTTGTGTGTGTGTGTGTGCGTGTTTGTGTATGTGCATGTACACACTCTCCAGGTGTTTGTGTCTAGGTCTCTTTGGCAATTACTAGCACATGGTAGGTAGGCACTTAGGGATAACATATTTGTGACTCTTCCTTTCTGAATCACTTAGCTGAATACATTTACTGACTCTTTTCACAGATTTCATTCATAATCCAGGGGGGGCTCCTGAATATTTGTTATGGGGTACAAGGAAGAGGATAGAAAGCTCTAGTGTGGAAAATTACCTTCACAGGTAATTCAGCCCACTGACTTATGGACAGAAATTTACTATTGTCATCCTCATAAATACCTTATTACGTAATATACCTACATCTATAAATACATTTCAGTGATTTTTTTTTACCTGTTTTAATTCATATTTGATGACTGTCGTGGACTTTCTCATCAGAAAAAGAAAGGACACATACACATAACATTTTTTTTTTTTTTAATTTTATTCCAGGGTATTGTGAGGGTACAAACACTACAGTTACACTTTATGCCTTTGCCTCACCCAAGTGCGGGTTAAAGGCATGCCCTTCCCTCCCCCCCGCTTAGTGCTCCCCATGTCCTTTAGTTGTTGATTTGCCCCCCCATCCCCCTAATCCCTAGAGAGTATTTCTGCCATGTGATCAACTTAGTGTTGATCAGTTAGAACCAATTTGATGGTGAGTACAAGTGGAGCCCATTCTTCTGCTCTTGTGGTGCTTCACTTTGGATAATGGGCTTAATTTTAATCCAAGAAAGTGTAA